>JASDQU011177621.1:0-12186 GCA_032191745.1 Picea mariana
CGAGTACACCCAGTTTTCCATGTTTCATGCTTAAACAAGGTTATAGGCGACAAAATCCCAGTTCAAACTATATTGCCAAAACTTGACAAGGAAGGAAAAATAATATTGGAGCCTAAAGCCATCACTGACACAAGAATTTACCAGCTGAGGAATAGATCCATTTCAGAGTATCTCATTAAATGGAGGAAACTACCGGCTGAAGATTCCATTTGGGAAGATGAGTCTTTTATACAGAAGCATCCAGAGTTACTCAAGCGTTGCGAACAACACTTGTCTCAAGGGGAGGGGCATGTTAAGCCCTAATATTGGCTCATTACCCCTTAATTGGGGCATATTATATTAGTAATGTTATTTTATTTATGGCGATTTTAGGCCATTAGTTGTAATTATACCTCCTAGTCTCCTATATATACCAAAGAGACATTTTCATTTTGAATCATATTGTACTTGAACATTTAAGTGGGGTAAAAGGAGGTTGCCCCCTCGAAGAACCTTATTATCTGAAATTATCTCTTTTTCAAGGCGTTGAGTACTTTTTCTGAGGTTTTTCTATGCTATATTGATATTTGGTTCTTAACAGTTGCCACATGGACTGCTTCAGGAGGGCACCCGTTCTTAGTTGGATGATGTTAACCCATATGTCTTCTTTATTCTCTCACATGGACCACAAGTGGGGGGTTGTTGAGGTAGTTGGAAAAATGGACCAAGTTATTAAAGGTTTTTATGGATATGGACTAGTTAGTTACAGTTGGTTACAAGTAGTTGAGATGGTTATTTCCTTAGGGACCATTCACATGTGATGAGGTACCTCATTTGGGGGCACACCTGCTTTCTTCTAAAAGGATACACCATGTTACCAATTGATATTCTTTGTCACTACATGTTGGACCCTCACTTCAAGGGTTTGTTATGAAGGCACTTCATATTTGGACCACCATTTGACTAGATCTTGAGGAAATTAGCTCAAATTGAGGAGGCCACACCTCTTCCTATACTCCCATGGACCACACATGTGGTTTCTTGGTCATATTTTCATTATTTTTATGAGGGCATGCCTATTTTTGAGGATCTTTCTTGTAAGCACTTGTATTTTTCCCATGGTTTCACTTGGGAACATGGGTTTGGCCCCTTGGTTCCCCATCCTTATTATATTTGCAGGTGGTATTGTGCCAACCCATGGTTTTGCACACATGATTTAGGAGGGAGCCTCACCTATTTAAGAAAGGAATCACTCTCATTTATAACTAGAGTTTGGAGAATATCATTTGACTCACTTATATTCATGTTATTGATTTGAACTTAGTATTTCTTGGGTAAATTTTTTGTGAGGAATCTAACAAGAGGATTTTATTTGTAACAAGTGAAGGTGGATTGAGAAAGATAGCAAGTATCCATAAGAGGAGAAAAGTGCTACAGTTGAGAAGCTTCATAAGGTAAAGATTCCCCTTACAGTCTTTAGTTTTCTTCTCTATCTAAACTAGAGTATTGAGTTTGGAAAAGCTTCATTTGCTTTCCAACTCCTACCTTAGGATGGTGTAGATGTTACCCCTCCCTACTTAAGGAGATGGTAACACACTCCTATCACTATCTAAATCTTGGAACACCAAGACTTTCTTGGGGAATTTTCCAGTTACACCCTAGGTTTGCGTAGAATCCCGAGATTCTTTGCAAAAAACCAAGCCTCGAGGAGTGTTGGCTAACCCCTTAGCCAAATAGGATTTAAGGCACTAGGCTTTTAGTTTCATTTCTCTCTCAAATTTTCAATTTACTTATTTCTTTAACTATTTTGAGCAACCTAGAGTTTCGTTTCATATATCTTCATATCTAGGTTGTTTTTCTTTCCAAGTCTTGAGTTATAGGGTTTATATCTTTTAAACTTGATTATAGTCTGCGGAATATTCATTGTTTATATCTTTTAGACTTTATTATAGTCTGCGGAATATTCATTGTTTCATGTTAGATCATAAACGTTCTGCAATTTTGGCTTAGATATAATAATTTAAGTTCAAAGTCTTTAATGGATCTAATATTTCTTTGGTGAATGAAACTTTGCTAGTTTCAAAGTTAATTTTCTTCACGCAAACCTAACCTAGTTCATGATGTGCCTTACTCTTACACACATTTCATGCTCAAACACTGGTTAAATACCTCTAAAGGTTAAGTACTATGTGCTTGATATTTTAGTTTCATTTTGAGAGCCGAGTTCTACCAATCACTCCTTAAATTTCGTTCTGCTAAGAAAAATCTGTTGTTCCTAACGACTGTTGCAATTTAAATTTTCTCTGCTTGCTAAACACATTGTTCACACATTCATTGTGAGGGTTCACAGATTTAATTACTTCAACGATCATCATTAAATTTTGAGTATTAAATGAACCGATACATGGGATAAGACTTGCAATGTTTCACATTGTATAGTTCATGACACTATACATTAATGGCTTATTGGCAACAAATGTTTTGATACTTGACACTGTCTAAAAAAATTTGGGATTTAAACATTTTGGCATTTTGGAAAAATATTGCAATAAATCTTATAACCATTGTTAAGAATATTGCTAAACATCGAGTATTCAAGGATAAATTTATATGTTTATGGTATGATTGGAATTCATACTAAATCTAATAAGAAGTCTTTGTGATGCCTAAATTTATTAATAGTTATAAATACTCAAGATTATGAATGACATTTCAAATATAATCTTGCACTTTGGACATAAAGATTAATATGACTCTGTTGTTTTATCATCACTTTGTTTATAATTCTAAATGTTGTTGTTCTAAATGGTTGCTAAGATTAAGGTCTGTATACCTTTCACTTATACTAAAATCTAAGCATTCCATACAGTGGTTCATGGACATCTTATTAAAGATCTCCAAGATTAAGGTCTGTATACCTTTCACTTATACTAAAATCTAAGCATTCCATACAGTAGTTCATGGACATCTTATTAAAGATCTCCACCCATTACTGTTGGAAATACTCTTTTTATGATTCACACTTGCAATGATCTTTAATGTGTGGTTTAAATACTTGCAAATGTAAATTTTTAAGAGTTATGGTATTACAATCATTTCCATTCATAACAACTATGTTCTTTTTAGATACTTTGTTCTTAAGTTTGGCATCTAATGCTTTGATGGTAGTTTGAAAATCTAGATACAATTTCTGAATTCAATTATTTTGAATTGGTGACAACGTTCTAGTAATTGCTTTCAAGAGAGTTTTGTGAAATATTTTTTTTAAGAATAATCTAAATCCGAGACACATTATTTTACATGTGAATGATGATGTTTGGAAACTATTTACAAGTGCCTATTTTACATGTGAATGATGATGTTTGGAAACTATTTACACGAGCACTTGTGATGTTGAGCATATTCACTTGTTGTAATTAAATTAAGCTTTCTTTGCTTCAGACTTAATCAATCAAAGTTAAAGAACACTCCCCTTCATTCATAAAAATCATAGCTTGATTGATCATAGGAACACCCTCCTTAGGTTACGAAGCCCCTTTCTTAACCTTAAAGTGAGAGGCAAGGCCACTGAGGTGACAGTGGGCATCTTGCCTAGCAATCGCCTCTAAGCTCTCCTATGAAAGTTAAGACATTTCCATTAGTGAGAGTTTTTGTAGTAACAGGGTGATCAAATGGAAGTATTTTTTAGAAATGCAGAAGATTTCATAATATTGGGTGCAAACAAGTCTCAACCAATGCAAGTTAAAGGGGAATCATATGATCATTTTTATATCCAAACAAGGATGCAAAAGACTCAAGTAAATCCTTAATTTCTCATACATTTTTTTAAATTGCAGTCATATATTTTTTTAGATCAAAATATCTGCCGGAGGTTAGGTGAGGTTTAAACAAAAGTTTCTTCAAACAAACCTCACCAAACTTGCTAGTTTCAAAGTTGATTTTATTCCAGCAATAAAGTTCTTTCTGGGATTTTATGAGTTGATAAAAGATGAATTGTTACAATTATTGATCAATCAAGGAATACTGGAAGAATCATAGGTATTTTCAATTCTATTATCAGTGCATAAACTCCAAAAAACAAACCCGGCATTTTCGATGAATTCAAGCCAAACATTCTAGATGACTTAAGTAAATTTCCCTATGCAATTGTATTTACAAGATAATTGCTAAGACAATAGCCTTGAGAGTAAAGAAAATGTTCTGAGACAATTTCAAAAGTGCGGCTTGGGCTCCTTCATAATAGATAAATACATGATGTAGTAGGAGTGACACAAGACGATGCATACTATTAAAGCAAAGAAGTTGCCAGCTATGGTTCTAAAGTTGGATCTTTCAAAAACATATGATCAAAACGTTGGGATCTTCCTAAAGCATATTGTATCTAAGGTTGATGCTAATACACATAATTTTTCGTGTGCATTTAGTGAAATATATACTTATTTTCTTGACATTATTATCTGATCAAACAAATTAGTTGTATCTAAGGTTGATGCTAATACACATAATTTTTCGTGTGCATTTAGTGAACTATATAATTATTTTCTTGACATTATTATCATTTGCAGTCTCAATCGATGGATCGACATCCACTTTTTTAAGACCATCAAAAGGGCTCAAGGATACCCTTTATCACATCTATTATTTTTTATAGTAGCTAAAGGGCTCAACGGTGATTTACTAGAGGTAAGAAGAATGGGCTCTACAAAATGTATGAGGTTAGGGAGATCTCTTACATTGACTCATTTATTTATTGTGGATAATGTTATTTTACTCTATAATGGTTCAAAGATTGATGATTCTAAACTAAGGGAGATATTAAATCTGTATTGTACAAGTATAGGTATGATGGTAAATATGCAAAAATCTTCAATTGATTTCAATGTTGTGGCAGAGGAACAAATCAAGTCAATCCCGCATCTTGAGCTTTCAAGTAGGTTTCAAATATTTGGGGTTTTATATCAAGACAAATGATTATAGGGTTGATGATTGAAAATGGCTCATAGCCAAAATTTAAAGGAAAATTAAATCTGTGCTAAAAGTAATCACGATCTATTGGCACTCATTGGTTTTTATTCCAAAGGGGATTCTAGAAAAATCAAGAAAATTAGTTTTAGATTTTTGTGGTCTAGTAAAAAAGAAAGTGAAGGAATATCTGTAGTGAAATGGCAACCCATAGCTAAGCCTATGATCTGGGAGGTTGGAGCCTCAAGAATATTCATCATTTTGGGAAGGCACTAGCTACCAAGACCTTTGGAGACTCATACCAAGTGATGGTCAAGGTCATCACCCATAAATACATTTACATTGATATTATAGCAGGATGGATTAGCAGACCCTCAAAAAGCATTCAAAATGTGTAAATAATATGGAAAGCCATGGGTTTAGCCTTCCCACTAGTGGAGAATTACAAATTGAGGAAATTTGGAAACAGAGAAAAAGTTAAGGTGGGAATAGATCCATGGGTGCCAAGTGGATGTCTGTATAAACTTCCTGACAATATGAATGCAACTCCTCAAAGAAAAGGCATTCCTAACCTAGCTCAAGTAACTCTCCAAATTTGTCCACTATTTGACACCAAGAGTGGAAAAATGCAAATTAATTAGATTTAGGTGGTCATGAAGGAAAGTTGTGGGAGGCATAAACAACAACACTAAAAGTAAGTCATCTTGGAATTGAGGAGGTGGAACATGAATTAGTTTGGTCCAAGAATTCTACTATAGGGATCTACACTCCAAAACTAGGATACAAATCGATGTATGAAAGTGATATGCCTAAATAGTTTAATGGTGATAGAAACCAGTATGGAAAATCAAGACTTCGTTTAAGGTAAGAATATTTATGTGGTTAGCCATAAAGAATAAGGCCCTCATCTATGAGGCTCTATAGAGGAGGAACAATCATGGTCCTAGTAGGTGTGTCTTATGCAAGGAGTGGGAGGAAACCGTGGCACTTGCTAATTTCATGTGCATTGCATATGCCAGACAAGTTTGGAAGGAGATGGATAGATTGACATGGGTAAGAGTAGGATGGCAAGGTTCAAGTCTGTTGAAAAGTTCTTTACTCATTGGAAAAATAAGCAAGATCTTAAGGAATTTAAATTCCTCCTTTGAATTATTGACTAGGGTAATTGAATTTTGGCTTGTAAGGAATGATAGAATACTTGAAAATAGATGCATTCATGCTTTTCAATGTGCATCCCAATGCAGGTCAAATATTTCTAGCTACAAGTGCCCTCCAAAAAACATGCCTCAAAGGAAACTTAATCATGAGCCAACTGAAAAGTCAAGGGGCTTGGGGCTACTTTGATGGCGCCAATCAAGGTGAACCTCCCATTTTTGGGGCAAGGGGAACCCTTTTCACATAGAATACTCATTGCTTTAAGTACAAAACAAGCCTAGGGGAAGGTTCTAATAACTACACAAAACTTATAGCTTTAAAATTGTTGTTATCTTAGATTCAAAAAAGGGGGTTCACAAGTTGCAAAGCTTTAGTGATTCTCCGGTTGTTATAAATTGGATGTGTGGTAAATTTAGGACAAGAAACTTGTTCCTAAATTTACTTTTTGAGGAGATCCACACAATGAAAAATATTTTTAACTATGCTTTTCATGTTTATAGAGAACTCAATATGGAAGTTAATTCCTTATCGAAAGATGGACTTCATATAGAAGTTGGGCTTTGGACAATGTTGGAATCCAAGAATAACTTGGTCCAAGAGTTTTGGTAATCAAAGTTCTAAAGTTATTTTTTTTGTTGGGTTATATCAATAGTTGATTATCTACATTTTTTATCAATGTAACGTTGTAATAGCATAATAGCGTTGAAGGGTTGGATATCATGCCTAGTCATGTTAGTTTTTTGTTTTCCAACTATCGACAATTATATGAAAAAAAGAGATGGGATTGTAGCCTAGACATCTTTGGCTATATGTCTCTTAAAATCTTGAAAGTATATGAACAATATATTTTTTTGATAAGTGGCAAATTCAAACATCTATTCAAACATCAATTATGGCCTTACTTATGAGTAACTTCCAAATTTCGGGAATCAATCCACAACATGACTCACAATACAAATGTGCATACACATAATATAAATTTCTCTCCAATATAATTTACAATTTTTTTAAGGAGAAAAAATGTAGCAAAAAATGAGTTAAATTAAACCAAACTTACCTCCTCCTTAGCCTTCACATGTGTCCCTTGCACCTCCTCCTTAGCCTTCACATGTGTCCCTTGCACCTCCTCCTTAGCCTTCACATGTGTCCCTTGCACGTACAAAATCTACATCAGTTGGGTTGTTTCGACTTGACATAATCTCCCTACCCACTAAACCCAACAAAAACAAAACCAAAAACTTTAAAAAATCTTTAAAAGACACCAAAAATATGTGAGCAGGCTCACATATGCTCACATATATGTGAGCCTGCTCACATATATGTGAGCCTGAAAAAATATTAAATATAAATTATGATATATTATAAAAAAATATGAACTAGACCCAAAAAAAAAAAACTTTAAGCAATACATCTTATGCAAAGACCAGAAATGGTAAATCTACCTTATTCTTAGCATTCAAGGCACCTACCTTATTCTTAACCTTCAAGGCACATACCTTGATTTCACCACTCATTAAACCCAACCAGATCAAAATCATAAAATCTTTGAAGACAAACGTTATATAATTATAACGTAGAGAATGGGTCACATAATTATGCAGCAGAAAATGAGTCAAATTAAAACATGCATACCCCACCCTTCACTTGTGCCCACTGCGAGTCACATAATTATGTAGCAGAAAATGAGTCAAATTAAAACATGCATACCCCCAGCCTTCACTTGTGCCAGCTGCATCAAAGGTATCTGTATCAGCTGGGCTATCCAGGAATGCAGAGATTGTAACGAACTCAGGCCACGACACCCACAGTCCAAAAACAGTGCCTAACAGAGGCACAACGTGTGGTCATACATCTCTACTAATAGCCCGCTAGCACTCACAGACCAGTCGCGACCCCTAACTTGAGGTCGTATGGTCGATTTCCGCCGCGAAAAAATGAACATACAGGTGCATACCCACTGAACTCAACAAACTCTAAATCTTAAAAACTTATAAGAGATCTTTCAAAGATAAAAAAAAAAAAATAATAATCATGATATATATTAAACATGCACTGTAATAATATTTTTAAAAAAGATCAAAATTGGTAAATATTTTTAAAAAGAGATCAAAATCGGTAAAAAGAGGGCATCAGTTGTATTTACACCGAAAGAAGAGTCGAGTCACCCTCTGCCCTTTTCACACACAGAAATTCAACAGCTCCTCCACCGAATCTACCTGTATTGTGTTTAAATTGAAAAACACATTATATATTTATTAACCGACATAAAAATAAGTTAAAATCAAATCATGCGTACATATCGTTTTATTCTTTCTGCTGCCTCTGGAATCTGCATCATCAGCTCCGCTGTCTGGGCTTTCCTTAAATTCCACCCATTACCCAAGGGAAAAAAACGCTATGGACAAAGGTAAAATGAATAGATAAGAAAAAATACAATACAAGACCAAAAATCAAGCCATATATACAGAGTAGATTTCATGGTTGATTATAGACGCAAAGCAGTTTGATCATCTGTGTGTTAGTTTTATGTGGATTTCTATCTTCTGTTAAGCAGAAAATTAAAAATGTATAACAACAAAAAAACAAAACCCCCATAAAAAATATGGGGATTTCTGTTTTTTGTTAAGCAGAAAATAAAAAACGTATAACAACTAAAAAACAAAACCCCCATTAAAAAAATGTGGGTTTCTGTTTTCTGTTAAGCAGAAAATTAAAAATGTATAACAACAAAAAAAAACCCGGGCCATAAAAAAAATGTGGGTTTCTGTTTTCTGTTAAGCAGAAAATTAAAAACGTATAACAACAAAATACAAAACCCCCATAAAAAAATATGTGGGTTTCTGTTTTTTGTTAAGCAGAAAATTAAAAACGTATAACAACAAAAAGCAAAACCCCTAAAAAAAACACAGAAATAATCAAGCTACTCTGCATCCCTGACCAGCGATACAATCTACTCTGTATCCATGGCCAAGCCAGTTTCCCTGTCCAGAGCTCCTCTCCAGCCCAGCGCTCCATCCACCCTCACATCGATGGAAAGTATTCAATACTCCTCTTTCATATACGCCAAGGTGGGTGGAAATTAATGAATGAAGAAGAGTAGGTCCTTCTATGCACGCCCACGTTGATGGCAATTAGTGAATGAAGATTAGGGAAACAACATATGTCTTTTTTGGGTTAAATTATACTTTTTCTTTATTTTATGGGTTTTTTTCATTATAACCGTTACATTATCTTGCTCTCCTCATTTAAAAAACCATAGTTCATGGTATCTTTATAACTAAGTGGGGTATTTTATTAGATCAAGTCCTATAACCTTGATGTTACATCAAGGTTTCAAGGAAATAATTTTTTCTTAAAATTTTGGTGTAAAATTAAGGTTTTAAGAAAAGTATTTGTGACAACTTTGTTTGAGGTCTAAGGTTTGTCTAAAAGTTAGGTCCTATGGGATAGCATAATTGGTTAAGACATGCGCACACTCTTCCAGTTTGGGAAGAGGTTATGAGTTCGAAACCTGTGTCCCTTGGGGCTGCGAAGCTTTATCACTCCCATACCAATCACTATGTGGGGAAATATCTGGGGTGGGTTTCCAGCACGGAATCTCCAACATGGAAAAAAAGGTTTGTCTAAAAGTTTATAGGCCATTAATTGTATTAGGACATGGATTACAACAATAAAACATTAGCAAGATTAATCAAGATGTTCATTAATTGGAATAAAAATTACCTTCAAATCATTAAGCTTGTGTGTGCTTTGAGTAATCATTAAGCTTGTGTGTGCTTTGAGTATGAAGAGAAGACGGAAACATCATTTGTGCATATTAAAAAATGAGGTTATTACCACCATAATTTATGCCCAACATGAAGGAGAAGAAACTAGAGTTAAACATCATGAAGAATATTAAAAATTGAAAACCTTGGCACCATTCAAGTGTAATATCCCTACTCATATGTGCCTAAGCAATCACTTAAATGAGAAGATACATTTAAAGATGTCACTTTGACACTTAAACATGGAGTTGTGAATGAGAATTAGATATTAGTTTTTGTACCTTGCCTCATCCTTCTATTAGTGCAATGATAGTGGTTGTTGAAAATAAGAAATAAAATATGTGTCTAAGCATTGCTCCCATGTCTTTAGAGGACATGCTAATGCTTCTTTACATGGTCATTAATATGTGCATATTCACTTGAAAAAATAAGGTAGGGTTTCTTATAATCTCTTAAAAAAAGTACTCTGAGCATGTAGGTTGTCAAGGCTTGGTTGCAATTGTATGGGGGGGAGATCAATTTTCATATGACTAAGTTGTTGGGCATTTGGCTAGTTTTATGCAAACAAGCACTCGGTTCGTGCCCCCAAAGTTAGGTGCATTATTCTACATCGTCGGGTTTACTAGGGATGTCATCCATAAATGTGAAGAAGCATTCCTCTTGGTTTCTCTGAGTCCCAAATATTCTCTCTCTCTCTCTCTCTCTCTCTCTCTCTCTCTCTCACACACACACACACACACACATAATGACAAAACATAAAATTATTTTATCGATTGAGATTTGGTTGGAATGGGGCACCATCATGCAAACAACCCAAGTTCAAACCCCGATGGGTGTAGAGCCAAATATTAAACCCATGGTAATTATGTTAATAACGATGATGCACAATAGGATCTATGTAACCAAGTAGTATCCACAATACCTCTTGAATCAAACTAAAACACCTTATCAAATAATTATCCTTCTAATATAGGTTGTAGATAGGGAAATTTTGATTCTTTAACTTGTCATCAAATTTCTATATGTTTGAGATCACCCAAGATGATTAAGGCTTGAGGAAAAAACATTTAAGGTAAGATAAGAACAAAAAGTTAAGAAATATGTCAAAGTAAAATAGGTTGTATGCACACTAATGAAAGGGAATAACTGATATAATTATTTAGTAGTAATATAAATAAAGAATAAAAAATGATTTGATAAGTTCATCTTGTTTTTTTTTTAAGCTAGCTACTATTTATATTAATATAGCATTAAAAAAATTACAACCAACCTTGTCAGTGGCCTGCCATCTACGAAACCAAGACCATTGCAAGTAAAAAAAAAAAAACTATTGGTTTTTTTTCATTACATGCATGATAGTCGATCACAATATCAAAGAGTGTAACATACCCAAATAGTCTCCATTTTTAGTTCAAATATGCTCCTCAAGGGCTTTCCATTGACTAGCGATATGCTCGATTCTGATTTCGAACAAGAAGATATGATCTCTTAAAGATCTTAAGCATTATCCGCAAGATTACAACATCGTGGCTAGGTGGCACCCACTTGTCCCTAGTTTTGTACGAGCTAACCGATGAGGCTTCTCTCTCTTTAAATGTCAATGGACAGAATTTTCAGAGGTGTCGATGGCACAAATTAGTCAAATAATTGATGGAATTTGATGAGTGAATTTAATGAAATGTTGAAGGAAAAATCGATCAAAGCTTCGATGAATAATTTTGGAGAAGTGTCAATGGAAAAATCAGTCAAAGCCTCAATGAATACGTTTGGAGAAGCACCAATGGACAAATCGATCAAAGTGTCAATGAATGAATTTATGGAAATGTCGATGGCACGAATCGGTCAAAGCGTCGATGGACACAAATTCTCCCCATCATCAATGACAAACTTTCTATCGATTGTTGATGGCGTGATTCTCATTTGATCGTCGATGACCAAAAAATCCAGGGCATCGATTTCAACGCTTGTTTATTTGGTAGTTGAGGAAGGGAAAACTTCAAGTTGTCGAAAACAAGTGAGTTTGACATGGATTGTGATAGGTTCAAAGTGGTAAGGAAGAGATAGATCCAAATTCCAAGATAGAGGCGATTTAAAATGCCAATGGCAGGGAAAAATTTGTGAGACACCGAAGTCAAGAGGTAATTGACCCCGCCAAATGAAATTTTCGGGCCAACCACCACTAGAATGGATTATGGTCGATCCAAAGGAATTTGAGTCTCGAATTTATTTTCTGGCCATCGAGATAACATTGAAATTGAGGGCATTAAGGGAAAGTCGACTCAAAGGCCATTATAAAACATGTTCCAACAATGAATTAAAATAA
>JASDQU011177622.1:641-25664 GCA_032191745.1 Picea mariana
ATGACATGAATTAGTCAACAACCCTAATTCCTTAACTGGAAATAGAAAACCATTGACAAAAACCATGTGCTGAAAAACCACCCAACAATGGACATGAAAAACGAGGAAAAAAGTGACATGTTTCCCAAGGGAAAAATAACACATACCCAACATAAAGTGTAGGAGTTGCACAACGAAAGTCTTCATAGCTGGAACTTGTTATTGACTTTGCATGGATCCACATGTAAGACACTAACTGGAGAAAAACCTTTAACACTGGAGAAAAAATTATGCATGCTTCAGATTTTCTTACTTGTCGACAACAACAAGCTTAGATGATTTCCTTTAGGAACATGTAGGTATTTTGATGTTTCTTCTGTAACTTCTAGTACTTTCTCTTTAGTTTTGAATTTTGCACCTCAAGATATTAATATTTTTGTTGCAGCTCTTTTATCTGTTGTCTCATACTGTCATTTTGTTGATTGAGGGTTTGCAGCTACTTCATACTTTCCTCCATCTCTTCAATTTTAGGCTTGATCTCTGCTTTCACTATGTTTCCATTTTTAAGTTCATTCTCTTCCTCAACAAGCCTATTGAGATCAATGGAGAGCTTAGTTTTCCTAGGTTTCATCTCATACCTGGGATTATTCTCAGGTTTATTTTCAATGTTGTCTTTCACAGGTTCATGTACCATCAACATTTTCCACTTGCCTATGGTTTGGTCTATTCTACAACCTTCTCTGGGACATGCTCTGTTTCTGGACTAGTCTCTTCAAAATCATGCTCTCGGTCTAGACCTGTGTCTTCTAAATATTTCTCTGGGTATGGACCTATGGTGTACTTTGTTTCCAAATCAACAGATTTAATACTTGAGCTTTGTCCCTTGTTTCTATTCTTTTTGGTATTGCCTATTGGAATTTCCTTCAAAGTGTGGATGGCGATTTCTTCCATATTGGAAAACCCAGAGGGCTCTTCATTAGTGTCTTTATCTTCAATTATAATCGACTTCTTCTCCTTGAGGGATGGATCAAACAAGGTTTTAGACTTTAGCCTCGGCTGGTTGGTCAACCTGGTCTTCCGATTTATTTTACCTGGCATTTCTGGGACATGCTTCCCCTTTTTATTTTTTCCCCATTTTTCCTTAGGAGGCTCTCCAATTTGTGTGTCCAATGGCTTAAATTCGACTGTAACTACTTCATGACTAACCTACTTCTTCCCCTATTGTTTTCTTTCTTCCAGTTTAGGAATTTTTTATGCCTGCATGCCTGTGGGCACATATTCGACCTCAAGATGCTTAGGAGATGGTTGGAGTACTGGACAAACCTATTTTTTACCCTTTTTGACATAATTTCTGACATAAAATTTATCACTTTCTTTGGCCCTCTGTTTCACTGTGGATGACCTCAATTACCTTTGAGGTATTTCTTCCTTTTCTGGAGTGATGGATCTTTCTTTGTTTGATTTGGTTCTTATTTTTGTAGGTAGGGTTTGTTCCTTGGAATGTTGGGTGGATTTTGATGAACTTCTAGGTTATGTAGAAACCCTAACTTCCTAGGGAACTTCAATTTCCTGTTCTGATGGTTTTTGTGCATTGGGCTCTACATCTTGTAACCCTAGAGATTCTAGAAGTTCTTCCCAAGATATTCCCAATTCACTAAGAGAAAAAATATTTAATATTTTTATAAATCCTTGATGATAGAGGATTATGTGAGCATTTTGTGGATAGTTTTGGACTCATTTGGGTATATTGGTTAGGATTTTGAGAAGGTAAAATGGGAGATTCATCTCCTTATCACCATTTAGATGCATGTGAAATATGAGATGATAGCAATGGAAAATAAAAAACCTACCTTCTCTAGTGATTTACCTCTGTATGGTAGACAAGATGTCCCTCTATTCTTCTCTCAACCATTCGATCAGGATGCCCTGGCTCCAATCGGGGCTCTGATTCTTTTCTACCAGAAACTGGCTGCACACCTTAGCCAATAGTTTCCCTTTCTTGAACCAACTAATCTCACCATTTATATGGAAATCACATGGTCCTACTATAAAATTCTTTGTTATGTGGATGGTTGTATCCCCAATTTGTGTCTGTAATCCATCAAAGTTCTATGCAAATATCAGAGCGATTTTTGTATGGTGTTGATTGAAGGAAAATATGAAATCAAACAACTTGCACCTAATGAAAATGTCCATGATCTTTGATATGGCCTCGATCAACGCGATCCCTATTGACTATGCCTTGTTTAGTTGTCATCTCTATTATGATGTACCTCTGTATGGTAGACAAGATTCCCCTCTATTCTTCTCTCAACCATTCAATCGGGATGCCCTGGCTCCAATCGAGGCTCTGATGCTTTTCTACTAGGAACTGGTTGCACACCTCAGCTGGTAATTTCCCTTTCTCGAACCAACTAATCTCGCCATTGATATGGAAAGCACATGCTCCTACTATAAAATTCTCTACTATGTGGATGGTTATATCCCCAATTTGTGTCTGGAATCCATCAAAGTTCTGTGCAAAGATCAGAGCGATTTTTTTATGGTGTCAATTGAAGGCACATATGAAATCAAATAACTTGCACCTGATGAAAATGTCCATGATCTCTAATATGTCCTTGATCAACATGAGCCCTATTGACTATGTCTTGTTTAGATGTCATTGTTCTTGTGGTGGTATCATCATGCCCTAGCTTCCCTTGTTGTTAATGGTGGTCGAGAATATGAACTTCTTAGGGTCCACTCAAAACCTATAATGAAAATTGCACAAGGAACCAATGCACACGATTTCGAGGGTAATAGGAGCATATGAGGGCACTTTATTAAAACTTTGAAATATTTTTAAACCATAAAAACTCATGAAAGAAGAGTCTGTTTGTTGATTAATAATGTTGGCATTCTTGCAATCAACAATTTTACACCTGTAGGCCTAGGTCAATTTTGTTATGATCCATCAGTGATATAAACCATGGTGATAGGACTTATCCAAACTCAAATCAAGACCTAACTTAACCTTATAAAAATAAAAACCACTAACATAAGCAAAGAAGGGATGACATAAAACAAAATTACCTAACACACAGTGAAGAAGAAAAAATAACTAAGAGTTTGGTTGATAGATGAATAGGTTGGTTTCATGAGTAGAAGGAAGAGGTTCAAGTCTAGGATCTAACACCTAATTCCTGAATACAACATTTTCATCCATACTTCTTCTTTGCTTCCATGTATTTAGCTTCTATTGTTGACAAGGATATGACCACATGTCGCTTACTCATCCAATTGATTTATCCATCAAACATTTTGAACACATATCCATTGTTCAACCTTCATTGATCTAGATCTCCAGCCCAGTCGGCGTCGAAAAAACCATGTACATTAAATTCATTGTCACCTCTAGTTTTTTCTTGATAGCATATAACATAGTATTTTGTGACAAACAAATACATGAATACTCTCTTAACAGTTGTTTAGTGCTCCTTCCTAGGTGTTGGCATGTATCTACTCAACACTCCCATTGGATAGACAATGTTTGGTTGAGTTCAGACCATTACATACATTAGACTACCAAAAACACTTGCATAGGGAACACGTTCCATGTCCTGTATTTCCTCTTATGTCCTTGGACATTGTTCACATTTAGTCTTTATCCCACAGGAATCAACACCTTCATAGGTTTGCAATCTTGCATGTTGAAACATTTCAAGACTGTTTCATTATACTTCTTTTGGTTCAACCAGATATTTCTAGTTGATCAATCTCTCTTGATCTCCATTCCTAGAATGAAGTTCGTAGCACCGATATCCTTCATGTCAAAATTGGAGGATAGCTACTTCTTCACCTTCTTTATTGCGCTCATGTTTTTTCCAATCAACAACATGTGGTTGACATACAATGCTACATGTATGAAACACCCACCTTCTTATTTCGAATATATGCAGTGATCAACTTTACTTCTCAGAAACCCCAAACTAAGGATGTATATGTCGAAATTTTGGTACCATATCCTTAGTGATTACTTTAGACCATAAAGGGATATTTTCAATTTTCACACCAAATATTTCTTGCCCTTTACTACAAATCCTTTAGGTTGTTTCATGTAGATTTCTTCTTCCAGGTCCCCATGTAGGAACGTTGTCTTTACATCCATCTGTTGTATTTCCAGATCAAATGCAACAACCAGAGACATTAGTACTCTAATGGAAGTTAATTTTGCAGCAGGGGAAAAAATATCACCGAAGTCGACTCCTTCAACTTGGGAATATCCTTTCGCTACCATTCGAGATTTGAATTTATTGACTTGACCTGCTACGTTCATCTTCTTCTTAAATAACCATTTTCTACTGACATGCTTTCTTCCACTAGGTAATTTGACTAATTACCATGTCTCATTCTTGTGCAAGGATTCCATCTCTTCTACCATGGAATCCTTCCATAGTTTTCCCTCTGCTGAGTCGATTGCCTCCCCGACCAACTTGGGCTCATCATCGGTGGAATTTAACAAAAATGTGGAACAAAATTTGAGTAGATTATACCTTTCAACTGGTTTTATTACATGTTATGACTTCCTTACAACCATGGTCAATTGTTTCACCTCTTCTTCTGATTCAATCGACTCATCTAAATAATCTTCTTCGTTCCTCAGTTCAAACCGCACCTTATCTGGATTATTCTCTATTTGAACCATTTCTTCAGGCTTAGACTTCCTTTCAAATTCTCTGAAGACCACATCTCAACTGTACACTATTTTCCTTGATGCATGATCCCATATCTTATATGATTTAATTCCTTCTTTGTATCYAATTAAAATACACATGACTACCTTCTTGTCCAGCTTGCTCCTCTTTTCCTTGGGAACATGCACAAATTCATCACAACCAAATACTTTGAGATGTGAAATCAAAGGCTTATTACTAGACCATACCTCATGTGGAGTCATTTCGACTAGCGTTGACGAAGGAGACATATTTACTAGATATTTTGTAGTGTCGTCTTCCTCCACCCAGAATTCTTATGCGACCCCAACACCACTGAGCATGCTCCTTGCCTTTTCCATCAATGCTATGTTCATTATCTCAACAACTCCATTTTGTTGTGGACTATAGGGTGTGGTATTTTTTCATGCTATGCCACACTTCTTGCAGAACTGATCAAATTCATTTCCATAAAATTCACCACCATTGTCAGTTCTCAACACCGTAATCTTCGTATCTATCTAGTTTTCTACAAGATATTTAAACTCTTTTAATTTCTTGAAAACCTATGATTTATTCCTCAGGAAATATATCCATGTCTTCTTGGAAAAATCATCTATGAAGGAGACATAATACATGGATCCACCAAGTGAAGGCACTAAAACAGAGCCAAACTATGAACCAACTCTAGAATCCCCTTTTCCCTTGTCGCTCCATATGGGAACCTTACCTGACTTTGTTTTACATATAAGCAATGTTCACAAAATTCAAATTCTAAATTACATTCAGGAAAATCTTTGACCATACCTTTGTTATGCATATCTCGAAGTCCTTTTTCTCCAATATGTCCCATCCTCTCATGCCATAGCATGGTCGGGTCGACTTTACGATGACTTGTCAAGTCGGTTTGAATCGACTCAACTCAATTCTAGTTGAGTCGAGTTGAATTCGAGTCGAATTCAGGAACAACGATGTCATTGCATCCATTTGATTCGACATTCCCTAATAAATTTTATAGGGTTCCATTCCGAACTCATTTCATTAAGACCATCACACCTCTGACCATCTTGCATGTATCCTTATGAAATAAAGTGTGCACCTTTGCATCACTCATCTTGCTGACAGATATCAAGTTTTTTTCCAAACCAAGAATGTGTAGAACACCTAGAAGAGTTCTCTTCCTTCCATCCTGCAGTATCAATCAAACTCTTCATCATCCAACAATTTTGATTGTCGAGATGTCCCCCAAGAACACATATCCTCCTTCATATCATTCATATTCATAGAATCATTCTCTATGTGGTTTCATATGATATAATTATGTTGAGTCAACCAATGAAACATATTTATCTGACTGTGTACTGGTCGACGCCAGGTACACATCACCTCCCTTATTTGGAGTCATATTTCTCTCAGCTGACTACTTCTCGTTGGATCTTGTACTGACTTACATTGCCTTTGAACTGTAGTCTGTTTTGTAATGCCCATATTTACCACGTTTCCAGCATATTCTTGTCGACTAAACAAGGGATTTAGATCTACCCTTCGACTTATAATTTCTACCGGATAATTTACCTTTATCTCTGTCAACCGGTTGACCTCTCACCACTAATGCATCTTTGGTTAATCCTTCAATTTCTTCCTTCTCATTTATTTTGACAATAGATATGCAACCACATCTTCTAGCACTAATTTGGTTGAATTTCTCCATATATCCATGACTAAGCTATCCTAGGAGTCTGGAAAAGAACATAATAGGCTAACACATTTCTCCTCCTCGGTGATTTTAATATCCATAGAAGATAATTGGCTTATAATGGTATTAAATTCATTTAAATGCTCAGTCACCAAAATTCCCTCACTCATCCTTAGAAGATACAATTTATTTCTAAGAAACAACCTGTTTACTAGGGATTTCAACTGGTACAAGATTCCCAACTTGTCCCACAATTTCTTAGCTGAATATTCACCTGAGACATTAAGTAGTACCAAATTTGCAAGACAAATTTAAATCATACTCCTTGCCCTTCTCTCGAGTTTCTTCCATTCTTCCATCGACATACCTATCAGAATTGTACCTGGACAGACTGTTGCCCAATTTTCTCGATCTACAAGGAGATATTCGATTTTAAGCTTCCAAAACTCAAAATTCTGACCATTTAATTTTTCAATCTCTATTCTCGAGCTGCTCCCCATTATTTAACACAATATTCAAATATTTTTTACTTATGAATCTTACTGAACCTAGGGTTTAGCTCAGATCCAAGATTGTTAAACCAAGATCTAATGCCAGATGTTAGGAAATGATGAACACTTCCACACTAAACCTAGCATAAGAGAGAAAGAAATATTTAGACAAGAAAGTAAATGACAAAGCAAACACATAGTACACAAACATTTTACCCTGGAAACCCAAATGGAAAAACCAACATTCCTTGAGTGTCTTGCTCTCTTTTTGTCTTATTCATTTATAATAAAAGGTTACATGCCTAACCTTGGTCTACACCTAAGACATAATCAACATCATACCTTCTTTATTTACACAAGAACAACCCTATAGCCAATTTGGCTTACATATGCATGCCCAACATAATTTATGATTAGTCATTAGTGATTAGCCTTTACATCATTACAACACACCTTCTATATAGTTTTTATATTAGGAAAAAACCTAAAGAAAAGATGTTGAAAAACTTCTACAAATCCATGCAGATCATTGGTTACAAATCCCATGAATCTCAGGATTTTGTTACAGTTGACTACCAATTCAGATTACCAGTTGACTACCAATCGGCCTTCATTCAGTATTTAGTCGATTCCCCCTCCTGGTGACCTCTTTGAATTGTTGTTGATATCTTCGACTTTGAATTTTCCCAGTCGAACCACCTCAACCTTCAACTTGTTTTTGATGTCTTCAAATTCGAATTTATTGAGTCGAACCACCTCGACCTTCGACTCGCTATTGAGTCCTTCAAATTTACCCATTCAAGCCACCTCAACCTTCGAATTGTTTTCGATTCCTCCAAATTTGACTGTTAGTCGATCCACCTCGAATATACTTTCACTGCAAAGAACATAACAATCCAATAGATTCTGCATCCTTCTCATTCTTTATTAATGTTTTCTCCCTAAAATTATCCTAGGAGACTAAGAAAGAAGTCTTATCATCCAAAAAAATAAGGAGATTAAGTCAAAACATAATAAAATGATGTCACATGTACATAAAAACCTCACAAGAGATTGACATCCCACAAAGAAAGGGATCAACTTTCTATTCTAGCACAACATTCCAAGAGAAATGTCATGTGTAGTCCTCAAAGCATGGAAAAGTATCCTCCCAAGAAAGAAAAGCTCCAAAATTTATATCCTCCAAGTGGAACAACCTCATGAAAATGTGGAGAAGGACCTCAAAAGTGGAAAACCTTTTCAAAATGTGCTCAAGGAATTCTCAAAAGGTATCTCCAAGCTATGACCAAGCCCTCAAATTAAGAAAATATGCTCCACAAGGAAAAGAAGAGGCCTCTCCAAGTCAAATAATCACCAAAAACACATTAATGGTTGTCATAAATCCTACATGTGTGGGTTGGCCCTCCAATTATGCAAGGAACATCTCCAAAAGTGATCAGAAAGGAGGGTGCTCTAGAATCTCCAACATGGCATGTGTAGAGGATGTCCATGTATGCATAAATAGCCCAAACGAACCTTGGAGGATGTGACCAATGCCAAGGGGTACATGTATTACTTCAAGAACCGTGATACTACCTCAAGAAGTGTGAAACTGAGTGAGCATATATATAATCATATCTAATAGTAGATGCACAACGTGTGATGAATACATAATATAGGGATCCATGCTTAGGAATATAATAAGTGTGTTATTCATAGGTGTGACAACCTTTACAAAGAGTAACACTTTTATATCAGGAAGCTTATCTAAAGAGACATAAACTATGTTGATGTAGTATATGATTTGCTTATTGTATTCCTATGTTGCAATGGAATGATAATGATAATAAAGCCACAATGATTTTGATCCATTATGTGTTGCTAATGTGGTAATTGGATATGTGTGTGTGTATTGTTTTACTTATTAATAGAAATAAGTTGTTAGATATCGAATGAATGAATGTTATCGTAGATGGATCTCAATATATTTATACCTTCATCCCTGTCATAATTCCATATGGTCTATGTGATCCTCATTATTTCTCAGGTGAGACCTTTTTCGACCTTGGATGAAGATTGATATGTCGATGATTTGGGGTTTTTGTTGGTCAAATCTGGATGAACCCTGGGTCTAAAACCCCAAGCATTAAGAAGGATGTGCACAAGCGTGAAATGGACCAACAAATGGTTCCATTGCCAGGACCTGACACTATTGTATGTAATGATGAAGGAAAGAAATGAGGTGGTATCCATCTCGGGAGTAAATTTAAAACCGGTTAATTGCAAAAGAACATGAGTTTTCCCAGTGAGAGACTTAAGGCCTGAGAGTGAATGTGAAACAATGGAAATATAAGTACCTCTACACTGATATGCATGATATGTTATTTGTGTAATTCACTTTTTTTCTATGTGAATGTTTGAAAAGGAAAAATGCCACCAATTATTCTTTGTGGCCTATAAAACCAGTGGTTTGGGATCAACCCACACTTGAGAGACTGAAGGCATTAGAAAACAAGTGGACTCAGGACATTGATTTTTGGTTTGCTCGAGTAAAGGAGGGATATATTATTGAATTTGTTGTGAAGTACCTTGATTCTTTCAACGAGGCAAAAAGAAATTTTACAAAAGGTCTAAGGAAACGAATGCTAGAAGAGATTCTGCTATGGATCAAGATTTTGTTCTTGGAGAAAGGGTTGAAATGCATGGAGCTCGAAAAAATGTCTAATTAAAATCCCCTAGCGCTAGGGGGGTTGCAAAGATGAGGGAAAATGAGAGAGGATATGGATTCATTGAGTAGGATCCATAAATTGTTGAGATGAGGTGAGGAATGTGATGGAACCATAGGAGAAAAGGAGAAAAAGAGATGAGAGATACACAAGAAGAGTTTATTTAATAAGGAAAATAGAACAAAGAAGTGGAATGAATTTAGATAGGGGCACAGGATGATGGGTCAGGCCCAAGATGAATAGAAAAGAGATCGCACTAGGAGGTAGCGCGAGAGAGTGTGTTGTGTCAGGGAGGAGCACATATGAGGATAGGACCACAAAGAGGTGTGGCATTGAGGATAGGGCGTGCAATGGGGATACCGGTAGTAATAATAATGGTCCTAAGAGCCTAGGTGACAAATTCCAATCCCCTTGGCCATTTCGGAGTGTTGCGACCTCAAAGGAAGATGAGGCGCAGATTAGAGGTGTAGGAGGATAAGAGGAAGATGGAGGCTCCCCTAATGGTGGAGGAGAAGAATTGGAAATAGTATATGTTCTTGCATGACTGCAAGTAGGAAACTCTCTAGGTCACCTCACAAGAAATGTTAAAAGAAGATGGACTTTCCCCCCCTTTGAACCACCCCCCTTGTGTATATTTAATCAAGAATACACAACGACAGATAGCAAGGATATTAGAGTATAATAAAGAGTAGAAGAATATAGAAGAGAAGAGATGAGTGAAGAAGAAGTTGAAGTCAGTGCTGCTTCACCCAGATAAGTATCAGTATTGAGAATTCCAAAAAACACCATCCAAATAGGAGGAGTTAGTTCGTGCTTGAAGATGGAGAATCAAGAAAGTAACCATAGGTTACATGTGTTCCATGGAATGGGTATAGATGATGTATAACAACATTGGTCATGTGAGAATCAATATGGTCTATGAAGAGGATTGCAGACGAAGCTACAAAGATCGTGCATCTGGAAACCACATTCAGGGACAAAGCCTTGAAGTGGTACATGAAGTACAAGGCCACTACGTCAGTGAGACAAGAAAGGTCCTTGACATAGATCAAATGAGAGCTACTTAAGGAGTTTCAAAAGCCTAAGTCAAAGTCTCGATGTATCATGGATATCAAGGAGATTAAAAAGAAATAAGGAGAAACCATATGGGACTATGACCAATGGTTCAATATTTTATTAGATAGGGTGACATTCCAAATCCATGACGTGCAACACAAAAATTGTTTATTGCATGGTTAATCCAACATATCTGAGTCCAACTCACTCAATAGTGGGTGACGAATCAAGTGGAGGCAGTAGAAATCGCAGTGCACCTAGAAGCTACACCAAGAGGGGATGCGACATTGACAAGGTTGGCGTAGGTGCAATTGCAACTATACAATATGACATTATAGTTGCAATATATGGCCAAAAAAAAAGTTGTGCGCGAGAACGTATGGTGTACCACATGTCTCTCTTAGGGGAATCATAGGGATGAGTGCCTTGTACTTCCAAATTATGTGGCAATGGGTGCATCAAGTTCATTCCCAACTGGACAAAAAGAGTGGTTTGAGATATGAAGATAGTGAGGCCATGTAACACCCTATTTCCTAACTTTGGAGAAGCACCAAAAGACATGCCATACTTCATTCTATGAGTTCTGTAAATCCATGGGGAATGATGTAAATAATTGTTTGTCACTCCAACTGGTGCAAGACAATTCCCGTGATGCATTTTGGGTGCAGGAAGTATAGAAGGGTGGTGATCACGGTGGTGCTGAGAGAGGCAAATACTAAGGAGATATGGGTGTGGTCGTGGTCGAGGATATGGAAAAGGGGGAGGTAGACCCCCCAATTGTTTCAATTGTGGAGAAATTGGTCATGTGTGAAGGATTTGTACCAAACCACATGTGTTTTGTGCATACTTCTATAGTCTTGAGCATGTCACATAGAAATTTTCTGACTTAGTGAAGAAATGGGAAGAAAATAATATGCATTGCAATATGGTGCATGCAGAGCCGCACATAAATAAGAATGATGAGGAG
Source organism: Picea mariana (assembly GCA_032191745.1). NCBI lineage: Eukaryota > Viridiplantae > Streptophyta > Pinopsida > Pinales > Pinaceae > Picea > Picea mariana. The sequence continues at coordinate 12,227 of JASDQU011177622.1, forward strand.
GTCAACATCCAGGTAGTAACCCAAGGATGAGTGAAGACAAGAGAAAACTCCAGGCATAGTGAGAGATCAATTCAAAGGACGGAGGGGAAGATAAGGAAGGCAACACAACCCCTTCCTAAGTTTGATGTTTCCCAGCAAAAACATTTTATGCATGATGCATAGAGAGCCATTAAAGAAGAAAGAGCGCGCGGAGAATTGTAGCACGCAACACAAAGATCACTAGAGGAGGCTCGGATCCACCAAGAAGTACAACGAGTGACAAAAAGGTTACTTAAGGAGGATCATATCCATGAATAGGTATAGAGGGTGACCTAGAGGTTGTTAGAGGAGGCTCACGCTAGAGAAGAACTCCAATGCACAACACAAAGATTGTTGGAAGAAGCTCGATTGCACGAAGAGATTCAACGCACAATGTAGAGGTCAATGGAAGAAGCACACAAACAAGAAGATAGGTGACACATTGAGAAAAGAGCATGGGAAGAGAAGGAACTAAACAAATTTGAATATGCAACGCGCATTGAAGCATTGCACAACTTGGGGTTCAAAACATACACTAGGAATCAAGTAAGTAATTTGTTACGTAGTTTTTTAAGATTTGATCAATGATCCTGAAGCTGCGAATAAGTTAACACAGATGTTATCCACTTGTATGGGGAAAGAGATAAAATATAGGATTATATCATCCCCCCTACAAGAAATATATTTGTTCCAAGTCAATAAGAAAAAGAACACGGGACACAGATTCAAGATGACAATGGAGCTTGGTGGCTATGACATGGATGGAGTCATGTTGGATCTGGGTTCCAACATGAATATTATGTCGAATAAGTCTTGGGGGGTAATGGGTAAACTAAAATTGGTTTGGTCTCCCATCCAACTACATTTGGAAAATCAATACAAGTTTAACCACATAGGCCGACTAGAGAAAGTGGAAGTGAATATAGAATGGGTGAAGACAAAGGCTGACTTTGAGGTTTTAGATATTTTGGATGACTCTGATCCATACCCTGCATTACTTGGCATTGTTTGGGCCTTTGAAAATAATGTTATGTTGAATTTGGAGAAGAGGTAGATTTCATTCGAGATTGATACTCTGCGCATGGTCACACCTCTAGATCCATATGAAGTAGACAGATACACAGAACCTGTGGATGAGGATGAATGGAACTATTTTATTGATAACATCTATAAGATTATTGGGCGCAAGGAGGATTACATCAATCCCACCACAGATTGAGATTTGAGTTGGTGAAGTGTGAAGTCCTATGATACTGACTCTAAATATGTCGTGGAAAGGTGGAAAAACAAGCTATACGAAGTTTCCATAAGAAAATGTGTGCATATCTCTGCAGAAGTACGCAAGGAAGAGTTTGGATCCTATCAGTACAATGGGTCAGAACTGGCAGAAAAATTTATAGCCTGGATACAAAATGTTTCTGAACACCATTGGGCACGTGCCCTCGATACTGTGCTCATAGCAGTTCTTGCATGTTGGTGGGAATCACATCGAGAACCTTATCAAGAATGGGCAGCAGTGGAAGTGTCTATGCGGGAAAGATTCAGACATGGGATAGATATTCATCGATATACATGCCCCTATGAAAGGAAATGGATATCTAAGTAGAAACACAACTTGCACAATCACTATATGAATGCCTGACGTGTAATGCCAAAGAAAATACAATAACCTTAGGGCCTCGGTCCTCCACTGGAAAAATAAGACCGTCACATGCAGATGGAGTACACATAGATACCTCATCAATACTCATTGAAGAAACATTATCTGCACTGCTCTTCCCTAACCCCATTAAGCAAATAAGTGAGTTACAACATAGTAGAGGAACTGCTTAACTAATGGATACTACCAGAACCGATAGAGCCTAATACACTGCCTCCATGGTGAAAACTGACCGGTTGCACCAATATGAGAAAACGCGGTGACCTACCAAGGGGTCGCATCCAATTAAGCCAAGAAATAGACGACACCGAGGTGCGCAAGAACATGCATGATGCCCCTGGTGAATAAGATTTGTGCATGTAAGATGTCATCTAAGTCATCATTAATTTTCAAAGATATGTTGGCAGCAACATATTTTTAATAATGAAAGTTAGCTCGAGGACAAGAAAGTAATAATGGTGGGGCCTTGTTGGCACCCAAGTTTTTGGGTTAATATAGTGACTAATTCATTGATTCATTGTTGTTGTCCATTGTTGAAGAGATCGCTCTAAGCCTCTGTAAAAGTGTAATGATTTTGAGCATGAGTCTAAGTCTATAATAGGTCTAAAGCTCTGAAAGAACACACATGGCGTAGTATATTGTATATCTGGAATCTTATCCAAAGAGACATAGACTCTGTTGTTTTCATATATGATTTTCTCAATGTATGTCTGTGTTGTGATGGAATGACAATGATAATAAAGTCAGAGCAATTTTAATTCATTATGTATCGCTAATGTGGTAATTAAATATGTGTATGTATTATTTTACTTGTTAATAGTAGTAAGTTTTTAGATATGAAATGTATGAATGTTATCCCAAATAGATCTTCGTATATTTATCCCTTCATCCCATCACAAGACCAGATGGGTTGAAATGGATTAATGTACAAAATATCAACAAACAAGCTCTAATATAAGGACGATAAATAGTGAATGACATGTACACTATAAGATCCTACACACAATTTATGTGTGTTTTCATATGAGTTTTGCATTAAGAGCATACAAAAATGATCCCCGATTATTTTAGATGTTACACAATTTTTTTGATATTTTATTGAGGAATTCTTAATGGAAAAGAACATTAAATTATATTACTTCAAGTTCATCTCAAGCTAACCTTTTTGAATGAATTATTTATTTATGAATTTATAAATTCATAAATTAAATGTTTATTTATATTTAATTGTTTTTAAATAGTATAATTCTTTGAAAAAGTATTCTAAGAATAATATTTGACTAGTGTTGTCAATCTTTTTACAATACTCATTTTATGCACTTTCATCAAGCAATTCTTAATAGTATAATTTATCATGTAAAAAAATTATCATATTGTAATTAAAATTTGGACCAAGTTGATGAAGGTTTTGAGAACTTAAGTTTATGAAGGTTTTGAGAACTTTTATTAAGGAGGGAGTTCTAAGCTAATAAGCTTTTAATTTGTTTAGAGATTTTATTTTCCACCATCATCTACTAAATTTAAAAAAAAAATAACACCTTCCATATTAAAAAAAAAAAAAAATTCTTAAAAACAAAAATTTATGGTTCAAGCTTTTGTCAACTACATGAAAGTATAACTTTTCACAAAATTTTTATCAAATTTAAGAAAAATATTTAAAAAAAAATGAACAAATTGAATATTTTTAACAAATCTATTTTTTTCAAAATGAAAGAAATCTTTAAACATTACTTAAAAAAATATAAAAAAAAATTCCATATTTTTAAACTAATATATTTAATATTTAATTAATTATTCAATTTTATTTAAAAAAAAAACAATTCACTATTTTCAATACAATGATTTTATTTTATTGAATTGATATCAATTAAAATAAATAAAAATCACTGCCACTAAATATTGAAGTCACATTTACCTAACACTTTAAAAAAAACACCTTGCTTCTACGATTCCATGACATACTAAGTAATTCCCACACAAAATGGATACAATGTAACCCCCTTGGAATAATGCATGCCCAATTAATAGCACAACCCAAGTTCATAAAACCTATCATGAAAGACCAAATTCAGGGGCTTAGACGATTACCTTTGAACGACAACAACTGGAAAACATGGTTGTTATTGGTGTTATTGGCATTAGATCTGACCTTAGCTTTGGTTATAAACACATCAGAAGAAAACACTCTTCCTCTGTTGTCCACAATATAATCTTTAATCGCCCTTCTACCTACCAGAGCACTAGAGAAACCATCCACATTGAACCAGAAAGTTAAAAGAATGTTGATGAATATTTATGTTAATATCGGCACTATTAGGGAAGTCATGTTGTATTCTTCTTTTGCAAAGCTTTCCGCTCTCCCAGCCATAAAGTTTTCAATGCCATACAAAACGTTACCTATGGCATGTGTGATTATGGATTCGCTCTCTTTAGAATTAAATGATCTAATCAACAGCTTTGTCCAACGATCATCTTTGGCTGAAGGCAGTGGAATGCAGATGCAAGCAGTTGACAAGGATTCATCAGAAATATCACTTAGTGTTGTACACACTGTAGTAGGGGGATCAACCATGGAGGTTCCCTATGTCATTCTCCACTCTGTGCTACCATACTCTGCATGCAACAGGCCCTGCTTGCACCCATGGCACCCATTTATTAGGCAGTTGATACATGGGAGTAGGCACAAGGAGGTATCAGCCAGTCGTTTTATTGTTCCAGGCATCCGTTGAACAAGCATGATTGTGATGACCTCATTTATGCATGTCCAGAATGTAATGCATTTGCAAATGCTGGAGAGACAAGTGCACATCTCTACAATGAGTACTTGAGAGTTCAAAGTGAAGCATTGTAGAATGAAGAAACATTGATCAATGATCCTGAAGTTTCAAATAAGTTAATACAAATGTTATCCACTTATATGGGGAAAGAGATGATAGATAAGACTATATCAGCGCCCCTACTAGAAAGAGATTTTTTCCAAGTCAGTAGGAAAAAGTGTGTGGGGTGTGAATTCGAAATGTAACAGAGCTTGGTGGCTATGACATGGATGGAGTCATGTTGGATCTAGATTTGTATGTGAATATTTTACCGAAGAAGTCCCTGGAGGTGATGGGTAAACCAAAATTGGTCTGGTCGCCCATACAACTACTTTTGGAAAATCAATACAAGATCTACCCCATAGGTCAACTAGAGCAAGTGGAAGTGAATATAGAAAGGGTGAAGACAAAGGCTGACTTAGAGGTTATAGAGATTTTGGATGAATCTAGTGCTTACCCTGCATTACTTGGAATTGGTTGGGCCTTCGACAATAATGTCATGTTGAATTTGAAGAAGAAGTAGATGTCATTTGAGACTAATATCTTTTGCATGCTTGCACCCCTAGATCTGTATGAAGGATACATATACAATGAGTCGGTGGATGAGGATGTGTGGAGCTTGGTTATTGAAAATATATGTAATATCATTGGGCATAGGGAGTATTACATCAATCCCACTACAAATGGAGAGATGAATTGGTGAAGTGTGAATTCCTATTGGTACGATTGGTCAAAACTAGTGGACTCACTTATAGCATGGATACAAAATTTTCTTGAACATCGCCGGGCGTGTGCCCTCGATACTGTGCTCACAAGAATTCCTACGTGTTGGTGGGAAGTGCATTGAGAACCTTATCGAGAATGGGAAGCAATTTAAGCGTCTATGCAGGAAATATTCAAACAAGGGATAGACATATGTCGATATACATGCCCCTACAAAATGAAATGGATAGATAAGTAGCGCCAAACTAGGCGTAGTCACTATATGAATGCCCGACATGTACTTCCAAAGAAACATTCAATAACCTTAGGACCTTGGTCCTCCTTTGGATGAATAAGATGACCACATGCACATAGATACTCCATCATATACTCACTGAAAAAACATTCCCTACGCTGCTCTTCCCCAACCCCATTAATCAAATAGATGAGTTGGAAAACATAGCAGAGGAACTACTTAACTAATGGATACTACTAGAACCAGACGATCCTAGTACAGTGCCTCCACGGAAAATGATTGGTTGCGTCCAGATGAGGAAACACGATGACCTACCAGGGGTCACCGTATCCAACTAATCCAAGAAATAAACGACATTGGGGTCGCAAGAACATGCACAACACCCCCTGGTGAATAAGACTCGTGCATGTAAGAATCCATCAAAGTCATCATTAATTTGCAAATATTTTTTTGCGGCAACAAATTTGTAATAATGAAAGTTGGCTTGAGGACGAGCCAAGTAATAGTTGTGGAGGCCTATTGGCACCCAAATTTTTGGGTTTATCTCAGGACTACGCATAAAGGAAGTGTTGCACACTCATTCCAAGTTTTGTGCACACCCAAGTTGTTGTGCAAGAGATGCATGATTGGCCGAGTTTTGATATTTCACGCCAAGATTGAAGTCTTCCAAGTGCATGCCGGTCCACATTTTGTCAGTTGCACCAAAAATAAAGAAGTTGCACGCCGAAATTAACAAAGGAATCATCGATAAATTTGCCCGAATGATTACTGCGAGAATCACAAGGGAACGTGGAGTAGGTAAAGGATGATCTAGAAAGGAAATTAAGATTTCCTCGATGCAGAAAGGCTATGTTGAGCATTGGCAAGAGACATAAGCGTGCAAGGAAGTTTGTCAATAGAGCGAGTGGAGCCAAACTAAAAGAGAAAGAGCTCTAGAGCATAAATGGATATAAAAATAAGTAAAGACACAAAAGATAAGGTTGATGTTGGTTGTGAATGATTCATTAAGTCATTGTTGTTTTCAATTGTTGAAGAGATCGTTTTGAGCCTATGTAATAGTGTAATGTTTTTGAGTATGAGTATGAGCCTGTAATAGGTCTAAAGGTATGAAAGAACATGCATGGCACAATATATTGTGTATCTGGAAACTTATCTAAAGAGACATAGACTTTCTTGATGTCGTATATGATTTTCTTAATGTATGCCTATGTTTTGATGGAATGAAAATGATAATAAAGCCATAATGATTATGATCCATTATATGTGTGTTGGCCCTTAACTAGGTTTTGTGGAAACGTTGGTCATGTTTGACCAATTTTGGGGACTTCAACAGGTTGGTCGAAGACAGAGCGTCAAGCGAAGCGGAGATCACGAGATATCACCCCCTTTTGTGAGATTTTTTGGTTTAGGGTTTATGTGACGGGTATGGGATGTTGGCCCATGGGTCTTACCCATGCTTAGGCCCCTTTTTTAATGTATAAATAGATATCTAGGCAATGTAAGAAACACACTAGATCTAAGAGGTATGTGGTGCTAAGTGATGTCTTGTGTTAAGTGCAAGTGATGTAAGCGGTTGGATCTATGTGATTGAGTTAGCTCTGTGCATATTGTGTATTGAGAAATTGTAGGGCTAAGTGCAAGTGATTGTAAGAAAGGCTCTGTATTGTGCCAAGCTCGGGGAAGGAGGATTTGGCGAGGTGTACTCAAATCTCCCATCCTATGCGAAGTTGCTTTTGAGGCTCTGTGCATGTAAGGAGATTGACAGAAGATATTAAATAAGATGAATACTTGGTGGATGTAGCCCTATGATGGGGGTGAACCATGTATATCTTGTGTTATGGTTGCTTTGTGTGATTGATGTGATTTATGCTTAGTGTTGTCATCTTTATGTATGTTAGATGCATCTGATATGGTATCTTAGTGTTTAGTAATGTGAATGAATGCTAGATCGGCTCTATTTCTATGTGATAAGTGCTTGGGTGTGTTAGATCTTGTTGAATACTGCGTTGTTATGTAATTAGAGTTTTACCTACGATGTGAATAAGGGTTAAATGCTAATGAATGTTAACTGCTAAGTGCTATGTTAAGTATTGTGATCATATATATGTGTCCCAGCTAGGTTGTAGACACTTGAGTCCTGCAACCCCCCCTACCTCTACCTTGGGTGAGACTTCATCTGCTTCGCAGGTGTTGCCAAAAGGGTTGGTAGTTAGGGTTTTTTTGGTGCGTTGTTGTAGCGTTGAACCCTGGGTCTGCCCCTGTGTGCCACCAAATGGTTTTGTTGCCAGGACCTGAAACTCTAATTGTTGGGAACTGAAGAAAAGAGAAAGATTTTTGCATAGATCTGTTGTTGTAGTGCACAGTACTCTACTTGACTTCTGAAGATTTGTGCTAAGAAAAGAAGTCTAATATGAAGAAAAGAGGTAAGATCTTAAAGCTTTGTTCTCTAATAAAGGTAAGATAAGTGGAAATTTTTTCTTCGAAAGAATGGATCTAGGTATGTTTGATAGATTTGGTCCTATTCTAAAATCTAGGGAAAAGCTAGAAGAAAGAAGATGTGATATGAATAGATTTGATAGAAATAGTGAAAGATATGCTAATCCTATGCATAGAAATAATTGTTGGACTAACAAGTGGATGCAGGATCCTAGAAATATTTTTTTGCAGGTCCGTCACTGTGATCCCAGTGCGCAGTAAAGGAAAGGTTGGGGATCGTTTAAGAGAAAGAGAGGATTGACTCTTTGTTATAGTTGTAGAAGACTAGGACATCTTGCTAAGGAATGCCCTGGTAGAAGTCCTATTTTCCTTTGTTTTAAAGCTACTAGACATGAAGTTTTGGATTGTCCTAGAATGATTGCTAAAGTTGAGAAGATGAATATGAGACAAGAAAACCATGAGGAAGGTCCAGGGACTACGAATATGCTAAAAAACCAGAAAGAATCAGAGGCTATATTATTGTAGATGAAAGAAACATTGAATGATCACAAAGATACCAGTTTATCAAAGATCTTAAAAGAGAAAGAGTGCATAGAAACAAGAATAGGAGACTTCGACATAGACTGTGTATTGGATGCAGAAACACAGGTGAACATTATGATAGAAAGTACTTGGGAAATCTTAGGAAAGCCTGCTATGGTTCCTTCACTGGGAGGAATAGGATTGTTTAAAGGAAATCTGATAACCCTATGTGGAAGACTTGCCTATGTACATATGATTTCTCATGGAGCATCAAAAGAAGAAGAATTTGAGGTCATTAAGTTTGTTGAGAACATCGACCCCCTTGCACTTATATTATGAAGGAATTGGATTGAGAAAGATCAGATCCGAAGGAAAGAAGAAGAGGAAGATCTAGAACAGAAAAATCAAGATTTAAGGGATTTCATGGCTAGGAGAATAGCGCGCTTACTAGAAGAATAGGAGGACAAGTCGAAGAAACTGCGGGCCAGAGACCTAGTTGTAGAAGTTGAAAGAATGAAAGCAGACTTAGAGAACTTATTCATATGGGAGAGTAAAGAATATACTCTATAAACAGTAAGAGAAGAAGTATTACCCTCGAACCCTATGAAAGACCCTCAACAATGCAAAGTTACTATGCCAAGAGGAGATAAGAACAAGAATGGAAAGAGGAATTCAGAGACATAGATCACAGGAAAGAAATCTAGAAAACTCATTTAGAAGAAAGAAAAGCTAGAAAAATTGCAAGAGGTTCCAGAGAGGACTTCGCAGAAGGAAGGCTTGCAGAACATGAACCTCGCCGGAATAGCAGAGCAACGCAGATTGGCACTTCGCCACGATGAAGCAATATGACCATTGGAGGCATCCCGACGATTAGCACGATGCTCCAGAATGGCTAGAAACACAGTTATTTCCAGAAAGATCGTCGCTGGACCATTGGGACCGTGCCATAACGGATGGAATTGCATTGATTGAGGCATTCCTACCCATTGGAAGAGTTTGTTACGACATTGTCTATTTAGTCCATCACATGTCTCACCGAGAACACTTTTGGTAATTATGATTATTAGAGCTCATAGATAGTCGACTTTAGTGCAGTAGAGAAATCTGTTGAAGAGATTCTCATAGACCTCATGGATGAGAAGGTCATGTACGCAGGAGCACAAGATTCATCGATAAGAGGAGTGCAAGCATCCCCATTAATTGTACGTTGATCTGGGCCCTCCAAATTATGACAAAGAAACAAACCAAGCATCGTGATGACTTAGTGAATGCGAATCTCATCCCATCAATCTTGCTTGACTACATCCCACCTCTGGCTGGCGTGGTGAGTCATGAAAGTGTCCTGAGGGACTTCAACTACACATTGATCACTGCATACCTCCCGAAGGGGATACGCATAGTAGGACCACAATGGGAGAGGATTATGTCGCTTAAGATCAGTGACTTCAACTTGGGAGATCACAAAAACTATGGAGTGCTCACACCACACAAGTATTTGACCAAGACAATGGGGAATAATTCGAAGATAATCCCCCAGCCATGGACATGGAAATCACAAGATCAACAATCCTCATTGTAATGAAATTACCCCACTTCGACAGACATCAAGAAGTTAATGCGTGTGTTAAACTCTTGTTTTCGTTCTTCCATGGCAGTTACATATGGTTGGATAGGCGCATCACAGTAGATCTGAAGCTGATCCACCGGATCACCAGATTGAGCATGCAAGGACCAGACCCACAGGACGTTTACCCAGGGAAGGTTGCAGATCACACCCTGTCAGAGATAATAAAAGAAACCTATGGAGATTTGGAGAAGGTGAAGCAGGGCTATAAGGTAGCCTCCATCTAGAATGGTGCAGTGTACCTAGGTTTCCAGTTGATCGCTGGTAATCTCGTCAGGAAAAATAGGCCAACGCAGGTCACAGGGTTTGTCATCGACCTCAAAGGAAAATGCGTTGAAGGCCTACAAATAGACTAAGCGAGCTACCTTGTCAACCAGTTAGAGAAATACTTCCGTGAAGCTCAGGATCAAGGCTATTAGTTTCATTTCAGTTGGTTGTTGATTCTCATTTCTTTCATTGCTTGGGAGATGTCGAAAGGAGCGACCTTCCCTGAAATTGAGCCGTCCGAACCACTAGCTGTGAAGTTCACTATGCTATGGTATTCGAGCGACATGGCGAAGAAATGGAATTCAAGCGCAGTGTTCCACACCTATTATATGTAGCTGAAGAGGCTCATTGAATCTTTCCCTTGCATGACATCGAACACTCTGCACAAGTTTAGGCCACTTGTGAAGTTTCAGGCAGACAGACACTTCATCTATATCACTGCGTGCAGAGACAAACAAAAAGAAGATCTCTAGTCCTATTACAAACTCACAGAGGAGGACATGGAAGAAATAACCAAGGAATGGCCTTTAGAGTTCCTTGTACCAGTTAACCAGGTAGAAATATCTGACCCCGAACTCATCGGAAGCCCTATGGTAACTCGTGAAGAATATGATGCACCCAACATCAGCAGGAAGAAAAAGAAGGAAGAGGTATAGGAATTGAGCAGCACATCAAAGGAAACTGCACTAGATTCACCTAAAGGGGGAGGAGGTGACAAAGTAGACAAAGAAGAGAATGAAGGGGGAGGAGGTGACAAAGTAGACAAAGAAGAGGATGAAGGGGAAGAAGACAAGCAGAAGCAGGGCGAAGTAACACTGCTGAAAGATCCCCTAACAGAGACAGAAACATCCAAGAAAAGAAAGGGTTCCCCGACGAAACCTTCATCACTGAAGAAGTCAAAAGCCATTAAAAATCCATTCCACACTGTGTTCACGGTGAATGACATTGACCTTATCATTTCCATTGTATCAGATATCTCAGAGGACATCATGCAGCAAAGCGAAGACAAACAAGAGACAATGTTTGAAAGGATCGAGGCAAAGATTAAAGGAGTACATCAGGCTCTTTATTCAATTCACACAGTCCCTACTGTGTCATTTTCAATAGGGGACATAGAAGTAGGAGATGAGCCTGCCTAGATATGCAAACTAGCAGACTCAATAGAGGCTCACCTTCGTCGGGTCCAGGAGGAAAAGGAGCAGGCCACATAGGCCCTGAAGAAAGCAAAGGGGGACACCATAGAACAACTTCACGTTGTGCAACAAGAAAAAGACAACCTCCAAGCGAATTTTGCAGAGGATGGAATGCATATCCATAAGGAGAAATAACAACTACCCACCAAGCAGATGGGAGTTAAAGAAGAAGTCACCAGAGCACTTCGCTCTGTGATGGGTCTAGCACAGATGGAAGAAGAAACTGCTGAGACTCAAGTGGAGAATCTCGTTGAAGCTATTCAGTAGCTTCAAGAAAGAGTGGAAAAATTAGAACTACAAGTCGTGCCAAGCACTCTGTAGGAAGTGCAAGATCAGAGAGAGGAAACTGTCAGGAGTGCATTCAAAAGAATCAAGACATTGGCCTTGCAATGCAAGCAACTCAGAAGTTGAAGTGCGCAGACCTACGAGTTCCTTGCAGAGGACCCTGAACTAAGGATAGTGGAGTCACAACGCTAGGAGGCAAAGAAACAAGAAGCAACAGTGCAAGCACAGTTGAAGCCATTGTCAACAGTCAAGAGGATGAAAAGGTCCCAGGAACAACACACCGTTCAGCAACAGATCCATACCATCTAGAGTAAAGTCATGGAAGTGACCCAGAGGCTACAGCCAGTGCATGATGAAGCCTGCACACTTTTTGAATATATTGAGGGACAAGGTGCACAGCTAGAACAAATAGTCACCATGGTGGAACAACGATTGGAAGGACCGGTGACCAAGAAATTTATTCAGGAGTTCGCCGAGTAGGAGGCTCTAGCGAAGCAACAGGTCGAGGCAAGTCGAGCCAAGCTCGAGGCCTTCAAGGTAGAGTTACCCAGATCAGAGTGACTTGGGATCAGTCATAGGTAAGTGTTGGGGGCCTGTTGGCCCTTGCCCAGGTTTTGTGGAAATGCTGGTCATGTTTGACCAATTTTGGGGACTTTGACAAGCTGGTCAAAGACGAAGTGCCAAGAAAAGCAGAGATCGTGGGATCTCGTCCCCTTTTGTGAGATTTTTGGGTTTAGGGTTTATGTAATGGGTATGGGATGTTGGCCCATGGGTCTTACCCATGCTTAGGCCCCTTTAGTAATGTATAAATAGATATCTAGGCGATGTAAGAAACACACTAGATCTAAGAGGTATGTGGTGCTAAGTGTTGTCTTGTGCTAAGTGAAAGTGATGAAAGCGGTTGGATCTATGTGATTGTGTTAGCTATGTGCATATTGTGTACTGAGAAATTGTAGGGCTAAGTGCAAGTGATTGTAAGAAAGGCTCCTTATTGTGCCAAGCTCGGGGAAGGAGGATCTGGCGAGGTGCGCGCGGATCTCCTGTCCTATGCAGAGTTGGTTTTGAGGCTCTATGCATGTAAGGAGATTGACAAAAGATAATAAAGAAGATGAAGAGTCGGTGGGCGTAGCCCCATGATGGGGGTGAACCACGTATATCGTGTGTTATGGTTGCTTTGTGTGATTGATGTGATTTATGCTTAGTGTTGTCATCTTTATGTATGTTAGATGCATCTGATATAGTAGCTTAGTGTTTAGTAATGTGAATGAATGCTAGATCGACTCTATTTCTATGTGCTAAGTGCTTGGGTGTGTTAGATATTTTTGAATATTGCGTTGTTATGTAATTAGGGTTTTACCTGCAATGTGAATAAGGGTTAAATGCTAATGAATGTTAACTGCTAAGTGCTCTGTTAAGTATTGTGATCATAGATCTGTGTCCCAGCTAGGTTGTAGACACTTGAGTCCTGCAACCCCCCTTGCCTCTACCTCAGGTGAGACTTCATCTGCTTCGCAGATGTTGTCGAAAGGGCCGGTAGTTAGGGTTTTGTTGGTGTGTTGTTGTAGCATTGAACCCTGAGTCTACCCCTATGCCAACATGTTGCTAATGTGGTAATTGGATATGTGTGTGTATTGTTTTACTTAGTAATAGCAGTAAGTT
>JASDQU011177623.1:0-26487 GCA_032191745.1 Picea mariana
AAGTTGGGTATCAAAGACTCTGAGCGACATTTGGTTCTGAAATACCATGGGGCTCTACACAGATACATCCAGACTGAAATGGATTTTCTGGACATCTCATCACTCGGTGTTGCTTATCGATATGCTGTTAAAATTGAGCAGAAATTTAAGCACCAGAACAAACGAGAACTCAGGTATGCAAATCCATAACAACCAAAGTATAACAAAGATGGCCCTAACAAACAGTCTCCCAAAAATCAGTCCAAGACAAAAGAAAAGAAGGGTCACGGGAAGACAAAGAAGGACACTGAAAAATGGTGTGATTTCCACAAATGCCCCTGGAATAACACCGATGAATGTCACTCAAAACAGTCATTGGTGGCCGAGATCAAAGACAAGGAGCCAAACCCTGATTCAGAATCTGATTGTGAAAATACTGGTAAAGGACAGGTCATTGATGCAGACCCCACTGCTATTGTCATGACCACAACAATTCAACCAGAAGAACCAACAGATCCTGAAGAGGGGGAACACATTTTTCATTCACATATGTAGGTGAAGGGGACCCCGCTGCATTTTATTGTTCATAGCGGAAGCCAGAAAAACCTCATCTCAGCAGAGGTCGTCAAACAGTTGGGATTGTCGACAACACGACACCCACAACCATACAACTTCGGGTGGCTTCGACAAGGATGAGATCTCTGTGTCAGCAAACAATGTCGATTGTCATACAACAATGTCCATTGTCATACAACATCCAACCCCTCAAGAATGAGGTATTATGTGATGTTTCCCCACTGGATGTCTGTGATGTTCTCTTCGGCCAACCATATATGTGGAGACACCATGTTGTTTATGAGTCTCGACCCCGTAGTGTCATTGTTACTTTGGGGGTTCATCTCTATAGAATACTAGAGGTAGTTCCAACTATTGTTCCACATAAAAAGTGTCGCAAGGTAGTATCTCATACTGCAAAATTCATCTTCTTCACAATCTGTTCAAAAGGGGAACAAAAGAACATTGCAACCACTACAACCTCGCCCTCTGCACCTTCTATCCAACATAAGTAGGTCGACAAGTTTGCAGAAAAGAGAAAATATTCCTTCTCCACACCTTCCTCTCATGTATCTTGAATTTTTGAACAACCTCAGCCTCAACAGGTTCATGATAGACTTCCACAAACTAAGCAGTGTGACGTCTCTAGCAATACAAGCAGCTCACCAAGATGCAGATCCAGCAAATGCTTTTCCCTCTCCCCCAGGAGCTCAATGCAATGGATACTATTTCTTCCTAAGGAGGGAGGATTGATCTAGGTGGATCTCGATGGCCACCCACCTTTTTTGACTGGCTCAAAACACTTTTCTGGCAATTTTGGCAATTTATTATTTTTAGCAGGTTTTAACTTCCGGGGCCATTTTGAGGGCCTAAATGAAGTTTTTTCAAGATTGAGGTTCTCAATGATATTCAAATGCATAATTGATCCCCAAAAATGAATCTCCTTGATGATACCTTTCCAACAAGCTATCATAAGCCTAAAACAGAGATCGTATGCAAAAGTTATGACCCTAGGAAGTTGATGTACTAACTTACCCAAATAGGGCCCACATGAATTTTGGAGCTTCATCTCCTAGGGTTAGGTTTTTGGATGTCTAGGGTTTTTTTCATTCCTATTTATTGTAAAAAGGCCTTCAGATCCTCATTGTAATCATCTTCTTGCGAATGCGAGTAGCCGTCACATCTCTTCTCGGAGATGAGTTGCCACCATTCTAGCAAGTCTTTCACTCTGTATTTTTACAGTCTCTGTACATTTCTTTCATTAATAGAAATCATGTATTACTGTATCTATGTGTTTATGGTTGCACCTCTGATATATTTCTGTTATATTATTGGATATACGCGATATCTCTGTGCATTTCTTTATTATATATCTGCTCTCATTTTGTGCCGAAAATAATTCGGATCACTCTTAGTCATGATTTTAGAGGGAGACATGGAACTGACAATTTTTTTTTTTGTATCTTTGCTTCTAAAGTGAAAAACAAGTTGTTGATTGCTTCAGAATGGTCGACAGCTGTAGGAAAATTGTTGAAAATCCTTCTGGCTCTTTTATTGATCAATGCATGTAAAAATTGCAATATATCAACCTCAGAAATCGAATTGTTGAATGTTGAAATGTCAGGATCAACATGATCTAATAAAATATTTGCATGGTTATTGTTTGGTTGGTATTCTGGTAGCGGGCTCATTGTGGTTGTTTGATTTAAATAAGATGAAAATACAGGTCTTTCAATGATCAAACTAGAAATATTTTCTAATGTATTAATGTCCAAATCATGTTCAATGGACCACATTTTAAATTTGAATATATGCTTACAAAAATTTTCATCAACACCCAATAAAAACTACAAAAATTAAACTCGGACCCTGTGTATATGACATTATACCAGGTATTAGGAGTATCCTTATTTTGATGATGAACTAGGAATTATTTCATTTTTTTGGGGTCGCCCACACAATATTCATCTGGTATTTGAGTTTCTCTATCCTTTGAGAGAGTCTCTTGTTTCTCAGACTTTATGGGCCTTATAATTCCTTCTTTTAAATGTTGATTATGAATATAGTATAACTCAACTCTTGTCAACAACACAAAATTTAAATAATCCACTCATTTGTGGCATGCATTCTTTTCCTCATATAGGTATCTATATTTTAGATACTTATGGTAGGATTCAATTTCATTATTTGTGTCTTAATTGGAATGTGGGAATTTCCTATAAACCTTCACCCACATTTCTGGAAAAAAAAGTTTATCATCAACTAAAAATTATTCACTAAAAACATGCTATTATGGAAAAAAAAGTCATGATCTAATGTTACATGACACTTATATATTTTATCACTGGATAACCAAGTGGTTTCAAAATATTTTAGAAAATTTTCCTCTTCACTGAATTCCTGGAATATTATTGAAACATATTTACGTATGGACTCATCATCCTAGCATGAGTGCATGACTTCTCCTAATGTGCAAAAAAATTCAAACTTTATTTTCTTTGACTTTGACTTTGCTTCCAACATGTTTCGCCCCATGCTCGATGGACATGCCATACACATAGTAGGATGGGGGAATTGGTTAAACTCCTGAAATGGTGATACATTAGGAAAGAGTAAATTATTTGATTGTAACATTACTTTTTCATATTTCCTTTGAAAAAAAACAACTGTGTAACCTTAATGTGTGAATTTGAGCAAGGACATCATCTGTGATAAATGCTCATACATGCCAATCTGGGAGTTCTTTCACTGCCATAGCAAATAATGCTGACAACCATTTGTGAATATCATATGTAGTATTACATGATGAAATCACCCAAGCCACCAGAACAACATTATGATGTTTGTCGAATACCATTAACATATAAATTCGATACTAGATTCAAAGCACACAAGTATAAATATTAAAGTGAACACATAAGAATTCATTTTGATCTCCATAAAGAAATGAAAATATTGATCTTACGTACCCCATACATATTGGTACTAAATGTGGAATCCATGGACATATCATTGTTGTGTGAATACCTCACCATCATCAAATGCATCCAATGTGTTTGTATGCCTATAATAAATGGTATGTTTTGCACAATAGTTTTCTTTTGGTAGAAAAAGAAACTATCTGGAAACTGATTGTACCAACAGTCAACACTTGTTGGATCACTCTCATCATTAATATATTCTTTCTTTCTAATATTATGGTAAACGTTATAAATATCCTTCCTGATCATTAAGGTATCCCGAGTTAGCCCTGTGAATAACTCACTTGATTGGTGCTCCACATCATAGATGAATTTGTCCCAAACCATTGTAACGTTAAAACCATCTTCAATCATATTTTCCACACTAGCATGTATATCAAATGATAAATGTGGTGCATACTTGAATTTTTCAGGTCTACCCACTGCATACTTCCCATGACACATACCACCACATTTATCAATATGCCTACACTCAGTGTATATTAAAAAAACATCATTTGGACAAACATAAAGTTGATACATGATGAAGTGACATCTACAGCGAGCTTTCATGCTTTGGTGTTGATTGCATTTTTTTTGTTGATCCTTGTGGATTCATTGTAATCTCACCACTTGGGAGTTTACATGTGGACTCTAGGCCATATGCACAGCAATAACTAGTTAAGAACAATGATAACAAATTAGGAATAATGTCCACACTCATTTTGCATAATGAACTTGAATTGGAAATTTAAAATTATATTAAGAAAATAAAGACTCACATAACATATTCTAGATATGTGTTAATACACGTACATGAAATCCCCTCCACTTCTTTAGATCACTTTGTATTAACAACAAATTGAGTGGGAGCATATTCATCTGATTGCTCTCCATTTATAAAATCTTCAAGTCGACTATATGGAATAATAGCAACTTGATCCCCTCCAATTTATGTCCACATTAGATCTTTAGTTGAAAATTATATCATATCTTCAGGGTCTTCAGTGTCCAACTCCATAATGTCTTCCCACTTTCCCATCTATAGAAAACTTGTAAAAATTTGAAGTTTTTGGATATCAACACATACAACATTGAGTTTTTATAAATATTTTGCATTGTTCTCTAATACTCAATGTTGCATTATAATCCATTTTGTGTGATCTAGTGTTCTATAATCTAAATGACGTAACATGATACAGTAAAATTCGGGACAATGATGAAAGTAATGAGATCTCCTTGACTCATGTACATAGCATTTTATAAAATAATAAATAACAATGTTTTTTTACCTTTTGTAGTATCTAATGTTAGTTATAAAAATGTGCTTAATCAACCATACAGATGCATATTCAAGATATATGCATTTACATGCATACACACATGTGTGCGTGCACGTGCGCATGCAATATTACAAATGAAAACACTACTCCTCTTCATTGCTATCAATATAAAGAGGATGCATTGAACATGTGTATTCATATGCTTGTGGGTTGATGCTTGTAGATAATTTCCCTATAAATGAATATGTAAAAAACAATGATGTTAGAATGATTGTAAAAACACCTTTAAAAAATAAGCAATGATTTCATATGCCTATCTATTCTAGAAATGAGATCTATAGTTATGTGTGATAATAAAGGCATTGCTACATGCAAAACACATTGTGGCATTTCCTCTATTCCTTATAATGATGTCCATGTTCACACCAAGATCCGAGTTACAAAAAATCATCACATCATCTCATAAATTCCCCCCTAACAAATTGGTTATAATAAGGAAAAAATACAGACAAATATTATGAATCAATTGAATACGTTTACAAAAATACAAATTCCATATGATGGTCACCAATTGTTTGACAAATTTGAAAGAAATCCTATGACTTGGACCACACTAGTTGTAGGATATGCTTGTAAAGGGCATGGAAATAAATAAATAAACATCAAATTCACCCTATATATTGGTCTTCTCCTCAAAGGTGGCTTGCATATCTTTGCAACAAGAGATGGAGCCAACATGTAACAAGAAAAGACAAATAAGGAAGAACATGTTCCTTCTCCATTCCTTTCATCCATATATGTGTGTAGGGAAATTAAGAGTGAGTATATTCACTAATATGAGTAGATTTTCAAAGATACAAAGCTTAATATCATAATTTATTGAAGAATAGTTAAATGATATTTTCCCTTAAGTAAAATTTAAAAGGTTTTGAATCATTCATAACTCTAAGGAAGATGAATTTTTATTGCTAAAAACATTATAATTAGGAATTAGTTATAAAACAAAATATTAAAAAGATGGAAAAATTGTAAGTTGAAACTTAAGTTATTAATAAAATTGATAAAATCCTTATTACATAAAGTGGTATTTTTGCATATATTGAAATATGATACTACAAAGATACATAACTAAAAGATTATTACAAAATTAAAATAATTGATGATTAGAAAATTTAATGTTTAACAACAAAAATAATGTTATGGTTAGGAATACATTATAAAACAACATAATTGTAAAATGGTTGTTAAGAGTTTTGCAAAAAGTCATATCATATTTTCTCTTAAACTCATAAAAAAAAATCAATCAAAATGCACTTTTACCATATCATATTTTCAGTTAAACTCATAAAAAATAAATCACAATGCATTTTTACCATTCAAACCCCTTTCCTTTTTCAACCAACTTTGTGAAACAGTTAGAAACTAATGGCCCAAATTTGCCAAATAATGGTACATTAGAAGAACGTAGAGTAGTTATATTAATATATTTAGAACATAAACATAATTTAAATTAATAGATACCAAGACAAAAACATAAAAAAATAATCATGTATTTATTTTAGTAAATACAAGGAAAAATAATCAACTACTACAATAAGAATATTTTTTTATGCGGAATGACACCCCATGTAAAATTAATAGGTCTAAGTCTAAGTAAAGCCATGGAAACACACAAAAGAATATTTTGTCATATGGATAATATAACTTTACAGTAGTGAAGATGGAAAAACACAAACTAGAAATAGTTCAACCAGTACATCACACAACGCTAACTCACTTCCCCTGCAAAAATGGCCCCAAGGTCTTCTTTTCATTAAAATTCCAGTACGTAGTTCTCCAAAATTACAAAAAGTAAGAGCAATTTTGTCAATTTCTCTTGAGTATATAACTAATAATATTAATAATACATTAGCACAATACTCTACACAATACATTACAAAATTGGAAATTTATTCTCCTCCTTGGACTTGATTTTGTAGATAGGAAGTCCAAATCTTATGATAAGAGGAGATCATTTCAATTCTCCTAAAAGGAAAATTTTCTAATGTAATTGAATAATCGGTTGTTTTCTGAATTACAGTCTTCATGTCTGTTTTCAAAGAATCCAAGTAAGAAATTAACATATGATTTTCTCTTGTTGGTTCAACAATATGTTCTTTTATAGTTCCTTGGGTTACTCTTTGAGTTATGCTTATGGATATTTCCCTAGCATTCATGGCCTCTTCTAATTATGCAAAGACTTTCTCTGTTGGCCTTGGATTTCCCAAATCTCCAATTTTGGGCAGCCAGTATTTTTCAATCAATATATCTTCCAACAAGTAAAGTCAATTGCAGGGGACAATGGAGTATTCTATGTCTTTCTCCAACTTAATTCCAGTGATTTGGGCCTTTGCAATGATTTTATAGCTGATTCAATGTTCATCTCCAGTCATCCTTGGGACTCCTTGGGGTGAATTTAGATGTTCTCGTGGCCACGTATTTAGATCATCGATGGCTATGCGCACTCTTATCAACTCGATGTTCTTCTTCTTAACCTGATCAGATAATGGCCCCTAGGTCTTCTTTTCATTAAAATTTCAGAACGTAATTCTCCAAAATTACAAAAAGTAAGAGCCATTTTTTTCTATTTCTCTTGAGTATATAACTAATCATATTAATAATACATTAGCACAATAGTTTATAAAATATATTAAAAATTTGGAAATTTATTCTCCTCCTTGGCCTTGATTTTGTAGATAGGAAGTCCAAATCTTATGATAAGAGGAGATCATTTCAATTCTCCTAAAAGGAAAATTCTCTAATGTAATTGAATAATCGATTGTTTTCCGAATTAGAGTCTTCATGTTTGTTTTCAAAGAAAGTAAGAAATTAACATATGATGTTATTTTGTTGGTTCAACAATATGTTATTTTAAATTTCCTTGGGTTACTCTTTGATTTATGTTTATGGATATTTACCTAGCATTCATGGCCTCTTCTAATTATGCAAAGAATTTCTCTGTTGGCCTTGGATTTCCCAAATCTTCGATTTTGGGCAACCTGTATTTTTCAATCAATTTATCTTCCAACAAGTAAAGTCAATTGCAGGGGGCATTGGAGTATTCTATGTATTTCTCCAACTTAATTCCAGTGCTTTGGGCCCTTGCAATGGTTTTATAGTTGATTCAATGTTCATCTTCGGTCATCCTTGGGACTGTTGGGGGTGCATTTAAATGTTCTCTTGGCCACCTATTTAGATCATCGATGGCTATGCACACTCCTATCAACTCGATGTTATCCTTCTTAACCTGATCAGATAATGGCCCCGAGGTTTTGTTTTCATTAAAATGTCAGTACACAGTTCTACAAAATTACAAAAAGTAAGAGCCATTTTCGTCGATTGTTCTTGAGTATATAAATAATCATATTAATAATACATTAGCACAATACTTTATACAATACATTACAAAATTGGAAATTTATTCTCCTCCTTGGCCTTGATTTTGTAGATAGGAATTCTAAATCTTATGATAAGAGGAGATCATTTCAACTCTCCTAAAAGGAAAAACTTTTAATGTAATTGAATAATCGGTTGTTTTTTGAATTACAGTCTTCATGTCTGTTTTCAAAGAATCAAAGTAATAAATTAACATATGATGTTCTCTTGTTGGTTCAACAATATGTTCTTTTAAATTTCCTTGTGTTACTATTTGAGTTATGCTTATGGATATTTCCCTAGCATTCATGGCCTCGTCTAATTATGCAAAGACTTTCTCTTTTGGCCTTGGATTTCCCAAATCTCTGATTTTGGGCATCCTGTATTTTTCAATCAATTTATCTTCCAACAAGTAAAGTCAATTGCAGGGGCCAATAGAATGTTCTATGTCTTTCTCCAACTTAATTCTAGTGCTTTGGGCCCTTGCAATGGTTGTATAGCTGATTCAATGTTCATCTTCGGTCCTCCTTGGGACTACTGGGGGTGCATTTGGATGTTCTTGTAGCCACCTATTTAGATCATCGATGGCTATGCAAAATCCTATCAGCTCAATGTTCTTCTTCTTAACCTGATCAGATAATGGCCCCGAGGTCTTCTTTTCATTAAAATTTCAGTGCGTAGTTCTCCAAAATTACAAAAAGTAAGAGCCATTTTGTCGATTGCTCTTGAGTATATAACTAATCATATTAATAATACATTAGCACAATACTTTATAGAATACATTACAAAATTGGAAATTTATTCTCCTCCTTGGCCTTGATTTTATAGATAGGAAGTCCAAATATTATGATAAGAGGAGATCATTTCAATTCTCCTAAAAGGAAAATTTTCTAATGTAATTGAATAATCGATTGTTTTCTGAATTACAGTCTTTATGTCTGTTTTCAAAGAATCCAAGTAAGAAATTAACATATGATGTTATCTTGTTGGTTCAACAATACGTTCTTTTAAAGTTCCTTGGGTTACTCTTTGAGTTATGCTTATGGACATTTCTCTAGCATTCATGGCCTGTACTAATTATGCAAAAAAATTCTTTGTGGGCCTTGGATTTCCCAAATCTCTGATTTTGGGCAGCCTGTATTTTTCAATCGATTTATCTTTCAATAAGTAAAGTCACCTACAGGCGCCAATGAATTATTCTATGTCTTTCTCCAACTTAATTCTAGTGCTTTGGGCCCTTGCAATGGTTGTATAGTTGATTCAATGTTCATCTTCAGTCATCCTTGGGACTTTTGGAGGTGCATTTGTATTTTCTCGTGGCCACCTATTTAGATCATTGATGGCTTTGCACACTCCTATCAGCTCAATGTTCTTCTTCTTAACCTGATCAGATAATGAAAAAAATCGAGCAGTTATGTCCTAGAATTCTTGTAGACAGGGATATACTTGATTTTCCATATCACGAAATTATTTGTGTACTTCATTAGCACATGATTTTTTCTCTATGACACTATTCCTTTCATGTTTATAACATCTATTTTATTCCTTCAGGGTCGCGTTTTGAGCCTTGTATTCTCCTATTTCTTTGATATAGTCTTTGATATTTTTCTTCATGGCCTTTGTAAATGCTACACTAGAGGAGGACATAGCTATAGGATCCTAACTAGTGTTTGTGACCATTATTCTTTCTGTGGTTACTGTAATTGGTTGAACACCTGAAATGGGAAATGTGCTTACAGGTCATTGTACAATCTTTCCCTTGGCCTTGTCAAATATGAAAGAGTCTAGGTCTTCCACTCTACTAGCTTTGAAGGATGCTAACCCCCCCAAACCTAGTTCTCCTAGAGGGAAATGGCCTCCTGTCAATGATATGTTAGAAGCCTCGGGTAGTGTTAGCAGCCCTACATAATTTTTTCCTTGTAAAGTGACAAATGACAATTCTTGTAGCTGCCAACACCTCCTTCTGTAAATATTTCTATTTGAAGGTGACCTGTGGGTTGTAAAAAGATGTTTTGATTTTTTCTATTTATTTTATTTTGTTTTTTCATACTTCATTCATGACTGAAATCATGAATGAAGCATTAAAACTTATAATAATATTGCAATCGTATCTAAGGCTTGGTTTTTGGAAGGGTCATTGTGCTTTCAACTCTTTGAATGAATGTTGTTTTGTTTTGGAGCTTATCACATATCAATAAAACATTTGTTTTGAGTTTCTCTTAGACTGTAAGCCTATATTTTTAGAGACTTTATATACCATGTATCAATTGGCTAAAGGACCATAGGCTTGTTTCATTTAAAACTCTTGGTAAATCGATTTTTATTTAAGTGTTCGATATGCTTTGGCTTGCAAAACACACCTTCTCTTAACCTGATCAAATTGAATTCACCCTTTACATTTGATGAGAGTTAATCACAACATGATCGTACCCTATACCTTGTTTGTAGTGGTAGTTTGAATCGATAGGTCCCTCATTACAAGCTAGGGTCTCGATTTATGCTCTGTACTCTAAACATTCATTACCAGAAACTCCCAGATTCCATGACTGAAACCCCCATTGCTTATGTTATGGTTTCCCTAGTGTGTTACTAGTGTTTTTTCCATTAGTTTTTGTCAGTATTACCTCCTACCACTACCATCTAAACCCACAGTTAGTTTGATTCGCTCTTGTTACAGTCTGTTCAATCCCGTTTTTGCCTGCCAGAGACACGTTTTTGTGGGAGCGTTTCTGAGAAAACCGTGACGAATTAGATCAAACCCTTGAAAACCCAGAACGAAAATGAGCCATTTTACCTTCATTGCAGGCAGTTTCTACAGAAATTGGATCATTGTAGAGATATGTCTTGATCTTTGGAGGTAAATTTTTCATATGTTTCGTCTCGGTTGAGAAAAACGTTTTTTATTTTTATTTTTCTACAACAATTACTATAGAGATTATTGTGGTAGATAATATTATGCTATAAAGGCCTCCCATTTCTTCCATTGACTGGCTAGATCTCTTATGCGAAAAACCCCGTGAAAGGGCTAAGCCCGATCAGGCTATATTCGGGCAACAGGATGCTGGACTTAGGGTCATTGAATCTCCTGAGCATGAGAAGTATGTTTTCCCTAATACCATTGCAAAGACCATCAATAAACACTCACGCAAACTTTCAAAGAAGAATCTAGACATAGGGTTAAATAACAAAAGGCCTGGCAATGTCATAATAAAAAAAACATTGATTGTATTAAGGCTGTGATCAACTCTGATATTCTATGATTCGAATTTTGTATGCAGTTGAAAGGTAAGATTTGTTTTTTATCTTAGTTGTGATTTTATTGTTATTTTTCTAATCAATATGGATTGAGTTAGATTTATGTTGTATAAAATAAGACTAGCTACAAAATTGAGAGATTCTTTAGTTAAGTCAATTCTCATGTAAAATTTTGGAAAATATTAGTTAAATAATTGTCTAATTTCTTCATTTCGTTTTCTTTCAGGATATCATGTATCTTGTGGTGATCTCAAAAGATGGAGTATTTATGGACTTAGTTAATTAGCCATTTCTTTTGGTGTATTTTGTAAATCAAAACAAAAAACTTTCATAATTTTGGAGATACAGTTTGATATTGAGTGGTTGTTGGGCCCTCTATTTTTGTAACTTGTAGATCCTTTTGGGATTTGATCTTATCTTACAATATAGGATGTTTTGCTTGAAATAACTCTTTAAATACTACATATTTTTTTTTATCAAGGCATCTTGGCCTGGGGCTGAATATGGATGATTAATTCACAAACTTGAATGGAACATCGAGTTGCATTTTAGCTTTATCTTCTTGTAAATGGTGTTCTCATTTATGCTTTGTTTATTCCTGATATACTAATAGATTTCGATAGCTTTAGACTTCACAATCTGCTATGTTTTGGGATAATTCTTTTATAAATACCGTCCATATTTGAAGCTCTAGATATTAATAGTGTGATCATCTATTCATCTTGAATGATAGGATTTCTCTTTAATTCTAGTTGAATTATTAAATGCAACGTTGTTACAATTAGATTTATCTTAATATAATTGCTTGCAATCATAATATCATAGCACCTATTCGTATCATTCATTCTGTTATTAAAACTCAACTGTCAATATATGTTCTGAATTTATTTAGAACAATCATAGGTTCATTGCAGATTTCTCTCTTGGACATGGCAGTTGGATGTTCACCACTCATGCAGATGCTTGGATACACCTCACTAACTCACTGACAGGCTAAATCCTTTATATTTTTCTTTCATTTACATATCAGTGAAACTAGAACATTTGGTTCATCTTTCGACTAGCTACACGTTTGTGTTTCTTAGTTTATTTAATTCCATATTAGTTTAGATTTAAAAAAGGAAAACAAAAAGAATTTTTTTTATGTGCTTTATTTATCTGCTTCCTAGAAGCAATCATTTTTCACATTGATTTTCGTGAGTTTCGATTAAAACTTGCAATTTGTAAATCATGTACATAAGTGAGATTTATATATCATTTGATTAAATATATTTACAATAGTTACATTATACGTATGTACATATATATAGATTTTAGTAATTGGATAGTTATTTATCTCTTTCATTTGTTTCTTTTAGGATTTTTAGATCGGCTAACGAAGCCATTAAACCTGTCAAAATGAGTTACACCAAACAGCTTGGGTTGTTTAGATAAACCCAGAGCAGACTCATTCTTCCAGTTGACGGACGGTCATTTTCTCACATCAATAGGTAGGTTGGTATCCATGGGATAAGTGTCATTGATTTCCTCTTGTGATTTATTTTCCTCCTCTTTCTTTTTCCTTTCTTCTTATTCTTGTTTGATCTTTGCTTCTTATTCTTCTTAGAGTCTCATTTGCTCTTATTTCTCTTCTCCTTTCCTCTTTTTATCTTCTTATGCTATTGTAGTTGCTTCTTTTGTTGCTTCCTTATGCCAAAGTGCTTCAACCTCCTTCTCCAACCTTTCTTTTTCAGTTGTTTCTTTAGTTGTAGATTCTTCTTTAGATTTCTTATGACGAAGTGCTTTAGGATCCTTCTCCAACCTTTCTTTTTCTTCTACTACATTAGCTACAGTTTCTTCTTCAACTTTCATTTTCCGGAGTGCTTCATGATCCTTATACAATCTTTCTTTTTTTGTTGTTTCTTTAGCTGCAGTTTCTTATTCATGTTTTGACTTGGCTTCTACTTCTTTAGATGCATTTTCTTGCTCTCCCTTTGTGTTTTATTTATTCATAGAGTTGCCTCCCCTTCTTAAGATAACCTCATCATAATTATGTACCTTTTTGTATATATCCTCATCTCTCCATGTTTTATTTTCATAATGCCACTTATGCTTGCAGAGTTTACAGCGTTGGATGAAAAAATTTCGAGAATCATATCTATGAAATATTCCTTCCACGAAATGGAATGTTTCCAAAGCCTCTGCCTCAACAGGTGCCTCATTTGATTTCTTCAAACTGTAGGATCCCACATAGAATGATAGTGGTGGCCACAACAATTTCTTATATTTGAAAAGGGATGCCCCAACCCCATGTATAAGGGTGTGGTATTCTACCTCATGCAACACCAGTTTGTCAGGGACAAATTTGGGAAGTACGTATAGAGGTATGGTTGATCTGTAGATCCTGATATAAGTCCCATTCTCAAGTACAAACCAATCACCGATTTCACAGCTAGATTCCATTGAATTCTGTAACATGCATGGTTCTCGGGCGCATAATAACAATTGGAACAACAAAACTAAGAACTGGTCGCAAATATTTTGATAGTGCACATGATATTTATCCTCCCACAAGTCTTGGCAATAGACATGCATAGGGAGGTCACTCTTTTTTTATTTACATTGCATTCTTGGGTAATCATATGCTTGGCAGACCATATCCAATAGGTATGATGATATGTGGAAATGCATATGCTTCCCTGACACTGCGTGTTTTACTACTGATATGGAATTTTCAAGGTTGGTTGAGAGGATAGCCTCCCAATTAAATATATGAATAGTAGTTGTGATACTGTGTAGCAAGGGAACCCAAGATTACTTTAATGTTGAAGTGTCTACTTCTCCGTAAATCATGAACATAAGGGCTAGAACATATCTGTAAGGGGTTATGACCATTTCTCGTGGGATAATCTTCGAATATTAATCTAAAACTTACACATGGAACCCACCAATTATTAATTGCTTCTATGCAATCTAGAGGACATTTCAACATCCTTTCATCTGTAAGTTGAATCACTTCAGTAGGAAGATTATAGCATGCATGTATAGTTGATGCATGGAACGATGCAATAGCTTTCCCTTCAGTATCATTTATCATCCTATTGTGAACATTAATTTGATGGATGATCCAAGAAATAGCCTTTGCACATAGAAAAACTTCGGGATGTGCAATTATCTGATAAATTCAAGACCTTTTTAGAGAGTGGTAGACGCCCAAATCTTGATCATAATTTGATACCTTGGGATAGGAATATCAGTGGAACATTTGGTAAATTTCTCCCCATTGATATGCCACATCGTTTTCCATGATGACGGTGATGTCGTTGTAAATTGGGCCTTCCCCTCCTTTGTGTAACCTAGATTCATTAATGGTCTCTTTGCCACGCCTCCTCTTGTAATGTTCCATATATGTTCCCGTGATTCATTCGCATCAAGCTATGATGTTAGTATGATTAATATCTTCACCTTTAAGTTGAGGAAAACTCTAAATCGATTGATCTTAATTGATTCGATGCAATTTATTTATGCCTTGTATTTCTTTGCAACAATATTCAAGTTAGAACAATATACTGATTTATTGAGCTTTGAAACTGTGGTACCATTTCCCATGAAAGGAAACATTTATTCTTGTAGAATACCTCAGATTAATGTATGTTTCAAAAACTGTGCCTTATGTCTCAAATGAGCATTATAGTTCAGAGTGTAGGAGAAGCTCTTATAGAACATTCAAGTTGTTCATGATTGTTATCGTGTAGCACTTCTCACTTCAACATTTACTAGAAAATATGGAAGAATACTCCAATCTTTCCTTAGCCTCAAAACACGGACTCCAAATGAGGACCCATAAAAAATGGATTAGAGGGGATTTCACCTCAAAACATACAAGAATAGACATTTAGTGCATTCCGTGTAAAGCATTTTGTATTCACCCTCTCAAATTATTCCTCACTTTGTTGCAACATTATCATATTATACTAACCATGATTCAATCTAGCTATAACTAGACATACAATATATTATCATTGCACATGTGTTATTGGCTTTCCTAGAAGCTTCAAAATAGGTATGTAATCTTCAAAAGTTAGCCTGCCTCATATATCTCATATTATTGAAATCATTATAAGGGGCATTGTTATTAGCGTTCTTATCCCTGAGACCACTGCAAATTTATTGTCTTGGAGTTGATGGACGGACGGGATAATCCTTGGGTAAGGCCTAACCTCAACTCTATTGCACAAGCACTAATTATCTATTATAAACTCGTATTTCTATCCATCATGGTATTACCATGTCATTCACAAATGATAGATAAATGTCTATAAAAGGAAGTTATTATGTAACTCAAGTTGTTATCCCTTTTTAGCATATAATAAAACAAGGTTGTTCTCTTGGTATTCCAATGGATTCACCATGAATTTGAAACCTTGTTGCGGGGCACTGCCAAACTCTAACAAACTATAATCACAATATAATAAAATATGAGTTTTGGAGACTTTGTTTTATTAATTTTTATGTTACCAACACAATTAAAACACTAAATAGCACTGGCACAAAAATAAAAGAATTGATAAATTCACTTAGATTGTTTCCTCAAAATAAACACAGTGAGATATTCTAGCTTTGTGGGTTTCCATTGCCAAGTTTGTTGTTTTTTTCATTTTCACAATATGACTTTTTGTGGAATTGCATAGGAGACTATATGTCTAAACCATACACATCCATCCAATTTATTAATATCACCTATCTAGTTTGATTTTGAATTTCCAGCACCTGCATCTAATTTTAAATTTTATTACCCAATTTACTGTTAAATACTTCTCCTAACCAATGCAAACCTCGCAAGTGTTGTGCTCCTAGAAGAACATATTACATGACAATACTATGACATATGATATGAGCCTCCTTTGGTCATACATGTCCACATATACTAGTTGATGCCACACAAGTCAATGTAATGGTTTATTAATATTTGTTATGATTTGAGGCCACACAAAAACCCGTCTCCATCGATTTGCTATGATTTATTTGTGCGATAATGGCATGATTCATGAATTTCAAATAGAAAAGGATTTATATATAAATAAATTTTTTTTCCCTGCGTCTTTTCATTTATTTATACCCACTGGGATTCTGCTGCTATTTCAGGTCAATTTCCAAATCAGTTGTAAGATTGTCGACATGAGGATGGGGCGTGCAGAGAAGGAAAAAGAAAACAAGAAAATGGGTAATCTTCCCCTGGATAGTGATATTAATAGTGTCTATGCCCATAAATGTGCATAAGAGAGATTGACCATCTTCGTTTACGGGACATTGAAGAGAGGGTATGGAAACTATTGGATGATGGAGGAAATGATTGGAGGTGGGCATGCAGAATTAGTAGGGCTCAGGAAAAGCGAAGAGAGGTATCCACTGGTGTGCAGACGTATCAGGTCCCCTTCCTTCTCTATTTGAACCGATTCGTAGAAAATGTATTTGGAGAGGTGTATTCCATCAATGCCTATGCTCTCCAGCTCTTCGACAAGCTTGAAGGCACCAGAAAAGGAAACTACCTCCATTAATGATTTGAACATTCTATATATTAATGACAAAATAAATCTTACCCGAGATATGTGAATAATATGAAGCTTGCTTGATCTAGTGATCAAATAGATCTCTGCACCAACATGCCCGACATCTTTACTCTTACTAACCGGTTTCTCTTATTCATCCATACGCATTGTCAAACTGGCCTATGAAGAAAGATATATTTCTCGCCAGTTTCTCATTGTTTAGTGTATTTCCAGTAGCTCACAATCTGGTTCAGAGGTAGAGGAATTTCGTTCACAGTTGTTCGTCTCAGAGGAAGAGGAATGAGACAGGCATGAGCAGGTTCAGGTCGGAGGCGGGATGTAGGAATGAATGGGAGATAGGTAACAAATTGATGGCAAGAGTTGAATGTAGGAAACTACCATGATATGGGACAAAGTTCATCGTTTCCTGAGCATGGCTGCTATTAACCGCTAGAAGAGTCTCCGCCGGGAGACGGGACAGGCAGTCGGTCGAAGCTCTGGCATGATCGGCAACGGGAGTATGGACTCGAAAAAGGGCTTCCGACAAAGGTTAATTGTGTTTGACCTTTAGTCTAGGCCTTTTTTATCCTTATATTCAGTTATTAACATTAATATAATATAAAATTGAAAATATATTAAATTAAATTTTAAATAGAAATAAATTAACCATGAAAATTGTGAAAAAACAAAGAAATTTGAGTCTTATTGTACTTAATATCTCCATCCTTTAACTTCTCTTATTTTCTTTCGCACTTTGTTGTTTCACCTACTGGACATTAATATATAAAAACTGAAATTAATTTTTCAATAGAAATAGATAAATGGTGGGAATTGTGAAAATCAAATAAATTCAAGTATCAATTAGCTTATTCAACGAGAGCAAGGGGTAACTTTTTATGCTTGCTCAATGAAAATAAATGTTATTTTAGTAACTACATTATTCACTGGCCTCTCAAGTAATTCTAATAGAAGAAAAGCCAAAATTTGAGTAAGGTCTGTGTTAAGAATTTTTTTTACAGCAATGGAAGGTCTTTAACATGTGGCTATCATAATTTGATCTATCTCAAAGCATTTTGTTACAGTTTTTCAAAGGATTTCTTCACAGGAAATTGGAAGCATTTCCTTTGAGTAAGAAAAGATTAGAAACTGAGGTTGTAGCCATTCTTAAAAAAGGGTGAAACATCATAAACGTTTACCAATCTAAATTATTTGACATTAAATTTAAACCTGGTATAGCCACTTGATATAGGTTTGAATTTAAGTAAATTTCCAGAGTCATTCCAACATGATACTAGTTTGCAACATGTAAAGGATACCAGTTTTTTGGATTTGACCTTGCATGAGCTTAACATATTATCGAAGATATAAACATTGTTTTTGGGATTGCAAGATGTGGCTTATATGGCAGTTTATGAGTGACGACGAAGCCACATAAGCCACATAGTGGAGAAGCAATTTATGAGTGGCCCTTCCTCTGACACATCAAGTGGCCCTTCCTATATCAGGTTTAAATTTAATGTCAAATAATTTAGACAGGAAAACGTTGTCAAATATGTCAAATATTTATAAATTAAATGTGATGCCGCCATCCAATTAAGAGTCACAAGGGGAGAATTCAGCTAGCCTAATTAAGTTCTTGTGGGCTAAGGAGGAAAAGTGAACGAGGGGACATATTTCGCCTAGGAGAACTTTATAAAGTAAAAGTGGGAAAGAGGCGACAAGGGTCATAGGTTAATTAAAAAGTCACTTTAAGATTATAAAGTGAGAAACCTAGTAAAGTGGCTTTTATTTCATTTAAATAATAAAGTAGAAGGAAAAAGGCTCAAGTGAACTAAAAAAGGGAAAAAGGACGAATTTCCTCTCATTCTTGTCATTGTCATTTTAAAAAAATATTTTTGGAGAGCTCTTGAGAAAAGAGTCAAGGATTTTGGAGCAACCCTTCATTGCTTCTCATTTCGGTGTTGAAACTATACACCCTAATTAGTTTAGGGAGAGATCATCACAGGTTTTTCATTGTGCTTCATCGGTAATAGATTTTCTCCAATTTAGTGACTTAGTTTTGGGTGTGAAGGCCGAATATGCTAAGGGAAGGCAAGTTCCTCTCAGGAAACAAAATTATGGTGGCTGAGTTCTCTTATTTAAAGTCCAGATGCTCTGATAAACTGATCATACTTTCCTTTGGTTTCGTATCCTTAATTTGATGGGTCGACTGCATGTATAGAGGCCGAGTTTATGATCTGGCTATTATTTCAGATGTTTGTGGTGAGTTTTGGGTGATGGGACAGAGCATCTAAGTACCATACATTTCCCCATCACAATCTGGGCACACTACTAGTGGTTGGCATCATGTTTAATTGATAATACGAATGTGGGAAGAAAGAACAAATCTCACTTCTGGGAAAAATCGAATCTATAAATTGTTGTGGAAAAATTCCATCTCTAAGATGGTCACATTTCTGGGTATGAATTTCGAGATATAATATCTCTGTTGAGAGGTCGCGTTGGCTGTTCTGGGCACATTTCTTTGTGGTTGGGTGCTCCCCTTTGAGGCTGGACAATTTTACCTATTTGTTGGGCACATTCTACATCTAGCAATCGAAAATACCATTGCTTCGTAGCAACTTTATTGCCATAACGGACTTGTGTTATTGTTGCCTCAATTTTTTGTGTGGACAGACCTCTTTGCTTAAGGAAAGGGTCGATTTATATTGCATCTTAGTCATATTGTCTAATGGAAATTAATTTTTTAGTTTGGGAATTAATTTATAGGCCCATTCATCTCAACAATTGTAGAGACAACCTATAGGAAGATATATCAGGTTCCTCACATTTTTTCCTATTGTACTGCTTGTTGGTTTATTTAGTGTATGTCGAATGCTACATTAGTTAATCCAATAATCATCTTGAGATTTCATTATTGGTACTTCATTGTAAGAGACATCTGCGCTGAGTATTTCTTATTTTAGATTGTTGTCATTTATATATTGGGTTTCAAATATATTTAAAAGAAAAAGAGGGTCTGCAAACTGTGGTTAAAATTCTACACTATCAAATAAACAACAACACTATACAACCAAGTGTTTGACAAAATATCACAAAGAAAACAAGTTGATTTCTAGATAATATTTCATTGGGAATCTTACAGTGGTATTAGAGGATATTTATTGACAGTTGTGGGGTTTGAGGGCATCTTTGAGTAATTTTTTTGGGAGGGGGATACAATAGAAACATCACATACAAGAGGCGTATGTATATTTCTCAAGAACCTTCTCAAGGGCATAGAGAAGAAGCGGTGGTGGGTGAAGAAGGAGTACTACATTCCAGAGCAAGTAAAGGGAAGGAGAACATGTGGGAAGAAGAAGACCCACGAATTGGCAGCCTCTTCCATATGATGAACGATTTGGCCAAGGAAAAAAAGATGGTGATGGACCTATTGGGGAAGCTAACACTTAACACCATAGAAGGGAAACCTAAAACAAATCAGAATGGTGAAAGGGGCTCTAACAACAGGGAAGGGACTCATTCTCACACTACCATGCCGATCCACACTCACTTATACACCAAGACACCCATACCCACCATGCCACAGTTATTGAGTGGCGAGGTCGCACCGGAGAGGCCAACAGAGTAGTATGACTCCTACTTTGCCTATTTGGAGGAGTACATAAGGTTTGGAAATGAATTTCAGGTAGCTATGTCCTTCACTGAATTTTGTCATATTAAGTAGAATGATCAAGCAAGAGGGGCAAAAAGGAAACCTAACCATGAGCTTCATAAGACACTGGGGAAAGTGACCATTTCCATCTTTGACGGGTCCTCAAATATTCGATAAGGACTTGGGTATAGAAGTTGGACACATATTTCCAGCTACAACAAATGATAGAGACGGAGGCCATTTAATTGGCTACTCTACACGTATATGGTGAGGCCCATGAGTGGTGGTACCATGGTTTAGTGATGTTGGGTCATCCAGGAATCACATAATACCTCAAATTCACAAAGAGGATCATCAAGAGGTTTGACAGGAAAGATCCAAAGATTCATTTTCAAGAGTTGGCTCAACTCAAACAGACCGGTATCCCTGAGGAATTTATCACTGAGTTCCAAAGATTAGTAGTGATGGTGGCAGACATATCTGAGGCACGACTGGTGATGTTATTTGTTGAGGGGTTATCTGAAACCTTGCGTGGTTGGGTCAAGGCTTATAATCCATCCACCCTTCAGAATTCATTCAACAGAGTGAGGGATATGCAAGATTTTTTTCCTAAGAGCAGGTTCCCTCTTAAACCCACCTTCCCCCCAGAAGAAAAAGGAAGTCAAACCATTTCAGAAGGATTGGGCAGGAAAACCGAGATTGGACGAGGAGACCAGAAGGGAGTTGAGGAAGAAGAAGCTATGTTTCAGTTGTTGGGGTCCTTGGTTTCTAGAACACATGTGTGCAGGGAAGGACATAGTGAGAAAGGCCCACTACATATAGGTCTATTCTGACAATGACAGTGATATAGAGGATGAGGGGCCGAAACAAGAACAAGGACAGCGTTGTTACGACATCCATCTCAAGAATTCCTAAGTACCATACATTCAAAGTTAGAGGAGTCCTGCAAGGGAACAAGGTTATAGTGTTGATTGAGAGTGGGGCATCCTAAAATTTTATAGAAACAACCATGGTGGAGAGGCGAGGGATCCCGATAGAGGAATTTGAGGGGTTTACAGTGATCATACCCAGTGGCCATCAGATGGAATGTATCAGATGGATTCCCAAGTTGAAAATAATCACGAGGAATTATATGTTGACAAATTACTTCTTTGTGGTGGATGTGCCAGATACCAATGTGGTACTCGGGGTTCAGTGGCTATACTATCTTGGAAAATACATGACTAATCAGAGAGCCCTGGAAATGGAATTCATAGGACCGGATGGAAAAAAGGAAGTTTTGCGAGCAATGCACCAGTATCCACCCAAGATTGTATCATCCCACAACATGGAGGTAGTGATGTGGCATGCAGACATAGATTGGGCAGTGGAGTGTTACATCTATGACAAGGATCTTCCAGATCGTCATCGACAGTATCCAGATGACATTCAGGTATTACTTTGTAAACACCAGAAGGTTTTTGGTGACATTCCTTCAGGAGTACCCCCAGATAGATGGTTTGAGCATATTATAGAATTATAATATGGGGTTCAAGAAGTCATAACCAACCCTTATCACCATCCCAAGATGTATGAATATGAGATAGATAAAACGATCAAGGAGTTGTTGAAGATGGGTCACATCCGACCTAGTTCTAGTCCCTTTGCTTCTTCGGTAATGTTGGTCAAGAATAAGGATGGTACTCTGAGGATGTGTATTGATTACTGAGCCCTTAACAAGAATACCATAAAGAACAGGTATCCAATTCTGAGGATTGATGAGCTGATGGATGAGTTGAGGGGAGAAAAATACTTTTCAAAGATTTACCTCCATTCAGGATACTACCAACCAGATTAAAGTTTAGGAGCAGGACATCACAAAGACTTCTTTCCAATGTCATTATGGACATTATGAGTTTTTGTTTATTCCATTTGGGGTAACCAACACTCCTGGTACATTGCAGTATTGCATGAACCATGTGTTCAATAAGCAGTTACGGAAATTTTTACTAGTCTTCTTCGATGATATCCTCATCTATAGAAAGACTTGGGAGGAACATTGCAGGCATTTGGATGAGGTGTTGGGAATATTGGAGGATCAATAGATATATGCCAAAGAGTCCAAGTGTCCATTTGGTATGACTGAGATGTTTTATTTGGGGCATATAATTGGGGAAAATAGGGTCCAAGTTCACCAAGAGAAAATCAGGGAAATATTAGAGTGGCCAACCCCTAGAAATGTGACTTAATTGAGGAGCTTCCTAGGCCTCTGTACCTATTACAGTCCAAATTTGTTAAGGGTTTCTCAAAACTAAAGACACCTCTTATAGATCTCACTAAGAAGGGAGATTTTAGTTGGATAGATGAGGCGTATGCAATGTTCGAAAACATGAAGCAGGTAATGATTTCGTGTCATGTGCTAGCTTTTCCAGACTTCACTAAGCCATTTGTTCTTGAGTGTGATTCGTTGGGGAATGGAATAGGGGCAATGTTTATAAAAATAACAACCCCATTGCTTTCGAGAGCCACAAACTCACGAAGTATGAATGACATTATCCAATGTATGAAAAGGATATGTTGGCCATCATGCATGCCTTGGACAAATTCAAACAGTACTTGGTGGGGAACAAGTTGAAAATAAAGAGAGGTCATAACAGTTTGAAGTTCCTCATGGATCAGAAGGAATTGAGAAAGTGACAAAAGAAGTGGATCAATAAGATCCAGGCCTATGATTTTTTGATTGAGTATGTGAAAGGGAAAAATAGCATAGTGGTGGATGCCCTCTCCAGGATTCCACCCACATTTTCCCTCATGGATGTAACAATAGATTGGAAAGCTCTCCTGTTGGTAGAATATTCAAAAAGTAATTTTGCTTGTGAGATATTAGATGGGAAAATCTAGGATGACCTCTATAGAGTGATTGATCTATTTGGTTCTAGAATCTAAGCTAAAAGAGAAGGTTATGCACGCAGCCTATAGTTCGCCATTATCAGGACATCCGGGCTACATAAAAACTTACCAGAAGATCAAAGAAAGGTTTGCATGGAAGGGCCTCAATAACAATGTTCTGAGATTCATGAAAGAATGTGTAAACTGTCAGCAGAACAAGGCAGAGCACACCCATCCATCCGGGTTACTTCAAACTTTACCTGTCCCAGAACAGAAATGGGAGAGTGTATCGATGTAATTAACTACAGGGAAACCCCAGGCACAGGGTAAGGATTGTATCTATGTGGTGGCGGACAGGCTCACAAATTTTTCCCATTTCTTCGCCATCCCTTCTAAATATTCAGCAACACACGTGGAAGAATTATTCTTCAGGGACGTTTTTAAGTTGCATGGGTTTCCCAAAACCATCGTGAGTGATAGGGATAGTCGATTCATGGGAGGATTTTGGAAAAAACTTTTCATATTGGTCAGGACCGATCTTACACCCATCACGAGCTACCATCCCTGGAGTCACGGGAAAACAAATATTGTAAATAAATGGCTTGAAGGGTATCTGAGAAATTACATATCAGGACAACAAAAGGCTTGGATTAAATGGTTACATCTCACAAAGCACTGTTATAATACGTCCTATCATAT
Source organism: Picea mariana (assembly GCA_032191745.1). Lineage (NCBI taxonomy): Eukaryota > Viridiplantae > Streptophyta > Pinopsida > Pinales > Pinaceae > Picea > Picea mariana. The sequence goes on from JASDQU011177623.1 coordinate 24,197, forward strand.
TTCAATCAGGATGTCACCCTTCAGGGCGCTATATGGATACAATGCTGATACATTTGTTGACCAGATCTTTGGGGAGATCTGGGCCTCAAAATCCAAAGACTAGATCCATGAGAGTCAAGACATGCTTAATACTCTCAAAGACAATTTGCAGATGGCCTGGAATCAACACAAGATGTATGCATATCGGCACAGGGTGGAGCACAACTTCATGGTGGGGGATTTGGTGTACCTTCGCCTACAGCCTTATCGACAGTCGTCATTGAAAATGAGAGGGGTGGAGAAGTTGAAACCTTGATTTTATGGACCTTACAGGATTCAGTGGAGGATTGGGGAAGTGGCCTATGAGCTGGAACTTCTGCAGGGGTGCACGATACATAACGTTTTCCATGTTTCATGCCTCAAGAAGGCATTGGGACAACATGTTGTCACTTCTATCAAGCTGCCACCATTAGATGAAGAGGGACAATTGGTTCGGGTTCCTGAAGAAATTTTGGAGGGCAGGGAACAAAAGATGAGAAACAGGACTATCAAAGAGTACCGTTTCAAATGGAAAGATTTGCCTATCAAAGATACTACATGGGAGGGCGAACATGTGCTTCAACATATCGAATTGAAATTGCTTGTGGACAAGCAATCTTGAGAGGGGAGGACTGTGATGTCCCCATCCTCTTAAGAGTCACAAGGGGAGAATTCCACTAGCCTAATTAAGTTCATGTGGGCTAAGGAGGAAAAGTAAACTAGGGAACATATTTCTCTGAGGAGAACTTTATAAAGTAAAAGTGGGAAAGAGGGGGCAAGGGTCCTAGGCTAATTAAAAAGTCACTTTAAAATTATAAAGTGAGAAACCCACTAAAGTGGTTTTTATTTCATTTAAATAATAAAGGAGCGGGAAAAAGGCTCAAGTGAACAAAAAAAGAGAAAATGGAGGAATTTCCTCTCATTCTTGTCATTGTCATTTGAGAAAACAATTTTTGGAGAGCTCTTGAGAAAAGAGTTTAGGATTTTGGAGAAACCCTTCATTGCTTCTGGTTTTGGTGTTGAAACTTTACACCCTAATCAGTTTAGGGAGAGATCATCATAGGTTTCTCATTGTGCTTCATCGATAATAGATTTTTGTCAATTCACTGATGTAGTTTTGGGTGTGGAGGCCGAGTATACTAAGGGAAAGTGAGTTCCTCTCAGGCAAAGAATTTATGGTGGTTGATTTCTCTTATTTACATTTCAAATGCTCTTATAAACTAATCATAATTTCCTTGGGGGTTGTATCCTTCATTTGATGGGTCGACTACATGTATAGAGGCCGAGTTTATGATCTAGCTACTATTTCATATGCTTGTGGTGAGTTTTGGGTCGTGGGACAGAGCATATAAGTACCATATGTTTTACCATCACAATATGGGCGCACTACTAGTGGTTGGAAGCATGTTTAATTGCTAATACAAATGTGGGAAGCAAGAACATATCTCACTTCTGGGAAAAACAGAATCTATAAATTGTTGCGGCAAAATTCCCTCTCTAAGTTGGGCGCGTTCCTGGGTATGCATTTCGAGATATAATATCTTTGTTGAGAGGTCAAGTTGACTGTTTTGGGCACATTTCTTTGTGGTTGGGCACTCCCCTTTGAGGCTGTAGAGTGTTACTTGTTTTTTGGGTGCATTCTGCAGTTAGGGACTGAAACTACCACTACTTGGGAGCAACTTTATTGCCAGAACGAACTTGTGTTATTGTTGCCTTGATTTTATGTATGGACATACCTCTTTGCTTAAGGAAAGGTTCGATTTCTATTGCAACTTAGTCATATTTTCTGATGGGAATTAATTGTTGAGTTTGGTGACGTGTGTGGCAATCATTTACAAGCCCATTCATCTCAACAATTGTAGAGACAACCTATAGGAAGATATATCAGGTTCCTCACAATTTTCTATTGTACTTCTTGTTGGTTTATTTAGTGGATGTCAGTTGCTACATTAGTTAATGCAATAATCATCTTGAGATTTCATTATTGGTAATTCATTGAGCTACATGTGGGTTGTGTATTTCTTATTTTAGATTGTTTTCATTTATATATTGGGTGTCAAATATATTTAAAAGAAAAAGAGGGTCTGCAAAATGTGGTTAATCCCCTACACTAGCAAACAACCAACAACACTATACAACCAAGTGTTTGACGAAATCTCACAAAGAAAACAAGTTGATTTCTAGCTAAGATTTCATTGGGAATCTTACATTAAAGTTGTTTAAATGTCAAATAATGAAATAATTCTAGAGCATTCGACAAGGCCCAGATCCAA
>JASDQU011177625.1:6987-18473 GCA_032191745.1 Picea mariana
GAAGGTCAAGAGTGAGGCCTTCACACAGTTCCAAGAGTTCAGAGCTCTTGTGGAGAACCAATCTGGAAAGAGGATCAAAGTCTTGCGGTCGGATAACGAGGGTGAGTATTCCTCCAAACAGTTCATAGACTTTTGTGCCCAGCATGACATTAGGAGACAGATGACCGTACCATACAACCCCCAGCAGAACAGGGTTGTCGAGAGGAAGAACCTGACTATTATCGGTGCAACAAGATCCATGTTGTACGATTAGAGTTTGCCTTTGTGCTTATGGGCAGAGGCATGTGCTGCAGAACAGGAGCCCCCACAGGATATTGGGGAAGTGACTCTTGAGGAGGCCTTCACTGGTAGGAGGCCCGATGTCGAGCACATCAGGATCTTTGGCTGCTTGACCTTTTCTCATGTCCCCTCAGAGAGGAGGACAAAGCTAGACCCCATAGCCCAGCAGGGGATTCTAGTTGGATACTCAGAGGTGTCCAAAGCCTATCGCATCTACATTCTGCCACTTAGGAGAGTGGTGGTGAGCAAAGATGTCATATTTGAGGAGGATAGGGATTTTTAGAGATCTCTTGAGTCGAGAGTCAGATTTGAGGATGATGCAAACGCACCGATTGATGTCTTAGAGGGAGCACAGCCTTAGGTTTCAGGTACACCAGTATCAGGGGTGATAGGGTCACCATGCACAGCTTTAGGGTCACAGTCAGAGCATGTTTAGTCAGAAGGGGCACAAACTTCAGGTTCTCAGAGTGTTGAGACGAGTCCTGAGGCAGTCACTCTTGGGCAGAGAGACCTTACTTCTCCGTTGACCACTTCAGGGAAGAGGAGACCTAGATGGTTTCAGAAGACCCTGAAGGAGGCTAGAGAGAATGTAGGGAAGCCTAAGAACCAGATCAAAGAGAGCATACCTCCAGTCAGATTTGGAGCATATTTGGCACTAGTGACGAGTATCAAGGATACTGAGCCATAGACATTTGCTTTGGCAGTGGATCATCAGGTCTGGAGAGAGGCCATGGTAGAGGAGTATGACTCCATTGTGCACAATGATGTCTGGGAGGTGGTTCCGAGACCAGTGGGGAAGTCAGTTGTGACTTCCAGGTGGTTGTACAAAACCAAGTATGCTGCAGATGGCAGCATAGAGAAACACAAGGCCCGTTTTGTGGCGCGAGGCTCCTCTCAGATTGAGGGAGTAGATTATGACGAGACATTCGCACCACTAACGAGATACACCTCCATCAGGAATATCATTGCCATAGCAGCAGAGATAGGTTGGAGCATTCACCAAATGGATGTAAAGACCACATTTCTGAATGGATTTATTGATGAGGAGGTGTATATAGAGCAGCCACAGGAGTTTGAGGTGAGTGATAGGGACACTCACGTGTGTCTTTTGAGAAAGGCACTTTATGGTCTGAACCAAGCTCCTCGAGCTTGGTATTCACGCATAGACACGTACTTGCTTCATATGGGCTTCGAGAAGAGCGATGTTGATCCTAACCTCTACTACATCTTTAGAGGTGAGGACACACTCATTCTCATTTTATATGTGGATGACTTGTTCATCACTGAGCCGAGGATCTCATAGCTGAGTGCAAGCTGGGACTTGCATCAGAGTTTGAGATGAGTGATATTGGATTGATGCACTACTTTCTGGGTATGGAGGTATGGCAGGAGGAGGGTCACATATTTCTCGGGCAGGGGAAGTATGCAGCAGATATTTTGAGCAGATTTCAGATGGAGGACTGTCGACCCATGTCTACACCCATGATTACCAACTCGAAGAAGCTTAGTGCTTCAGATAGCCAGTTGGTAGATGCCACAATTCACAGGCAGTTTGTAAGTTTTAAACCTGTGAAGTAAAGCAATGCACATAGATTCTTAAGCAAAATAGAATTTAATCAATGGCTCATTCACATAGTACACAGAGATTTATACCGGAAACCCTCAACCGAGAAAACCTTTCTTATATTCATTATATCGAATTTCACCATTCACCATACAATATATACAATGTTTTTAGGTATTTCGTAGATACCAAAACCCTAATCCCTTAATCCGGGATTAATTTACAAAACCGCTAAAAATAGCAAAAACCGCCCAAAAAAAATTTCAGGGCGCTGCCCCGAATGCTGCGCGTAACAGGGGGGAGCATACCTGCCCCCCCCTTGGGACCCCCCTAGGAAAGCGCCCGGCGCACACGACACAGACAGAGCACTAGTACGAGGAATCGTCAGACGTAGTTGTCATATCTGACGCGCCCACACACACACATGCAAAGAATATAACACATACCCAACACAGTTGATCAGTTCACTCATGTATCTGGTTAACACCAGACCAAATATTTGTTTTGCTATGAACACTCTCAGCTAGCATATGGTAGATCCGAGGAGTGTTCACATGATTGGGGAAAAACACGTTTTGAGGTACATTGTTGGGACAGTTGATTATGGCCTAGACTATATCAGAGGTGACGAAGTCAGTTTAGTTGGCTACACAGACTCAAACTCGGCAGAATGTGCTACTGACAGGAAAAGCACCTCAGGGTGTTGATTTGGTTTGGGGTCAGGACTTGTTTCCTGGTTCAGCGGGAAGCAGAAGTCAGTTGCTTTGAGTTCGGCCGAGGCAGAGTACATGGTGGCCAGTCAAGCCAGTTGCGAGGCCATTTGGCTTCGTAATATGTTGGTTGGATTGTTTGGTCAGGAGATGCCACCAACCATCATTCACTGTGATAATCAGAGTTGCATAAAACTCTCTGAGAATCTAGTGTTTCATGACTGGTCGAAGCACATTGAGATCAAGTACCACTTCATCCATGATTGGGTTCAGAGAGGCACAGTTCAGTTGCAGTATATATTGACTGACAACCAGGTTGCAGATATACTCACCAAGGCCCTACCAAGGGGCAAACATGTCTACTTCATAGAAAAGATGGGCTTGGTGAGGAACACCTTCCTCGATAAGAGGGAGTGTTAAGATTATGTACCTTGGAAGGTGTTCCCCATGTGTTTCTACTCTCCTAAACACATGTGGGAAGTACTATGTACTTTGTTCCTTGTACTTTGTGTCTAATTTCACTTTGACTTGGGAGATTTAAGTCAAAAGTGAAATTTTGTCATTTATGCCTAAAATGACTATAAATTCACTTTGTAGGTGAATTAGAGACATAAAGTGAACTTAGGGAACTTAACCCAAAGTGGGTTTTTGAGTGAGATTCTTTTGGAGGGATCTCAACCTTTGATTAGACTTGAGATGGGATGATCTTAGCCATTGATCATTTAGGTTTCCTTATGGAGGTTCAAGAGGGGTGCAAAGGAGGAAGGAGAGCTCATTCACTCATTTGCTCACTTGGAGAGTTTGAGAGAGAGCTTGGAGATGAGGTTTGTTACATGAGGTGAGGCTAGCTTGGGCGCATACTTTCATGGAGAGAGGCATCTAGCTTGGAGCCTTGCTTATTTACTGAGGAGCTTCCAGTGTTGTGGAGGGCGCATCAACAGTGGGGAGGTCTTACACCTGTCAGATTGCAGTGGGATCAGTTTCAGAGGGAGGCCACACATTAGTACTTGATTACTTTGGAGGGGTTTTCCATTCAAAGCTCACAGTTTGCATCTGCAGCAAATTTGGTGGATTTGAGAGCATTTATGAGGGGTGCACCTTCCTAGGGCGCACCTGGTTCATTTGGACTTGTATCTCAACTTCGATCAAGCTGTTATTGTATCAGGTTCATCTATATTTTGTACTTCTTGTATTCCACCATCTATTCTCCTCATATATAGACATATATCCCAAACTGGTTTTCCCCGAGGGGGGTTTTATCCAGGGTCATGTTGACCAAAAATACCTGTGTACAAAATGATGTGTGCTAGTCTTTTAGATCTGCTTATTTTCAACTGTAAAGATCTCTAGGTGTGTTGTATTTATTTTGGTATGCATGTGCTAACTCTTGGTTACTAAAACTACATGCTAGAGCACCTAAAATTGCAAATACAACCGTAACAAATCAGCAAGAAGTCATTGAATAGTTTGCTGTCCTAAAACAGCAGCAAACCATTGTTAGATAGTTGAAACTTAGAGCCAAACTGAGGTCAAAGACAGGCCCAGTTGGCAGCTTGATAGGACCTGGAAAATCTTCAGTTTGATGCTTGAATGGATGTACGATGATGTGGATCATGATCTCTAGAAGAGCGCTCCCCCTATTTGGCACATATGTTGAGGCATCTTCACATTTATATTATTTTATTGCTTAAGTTATGGGGCTATCCCCTTCCTCCATGGAGTTGGTTGGTAATATTATGATTATATACATGGATTGAGGCCATTACCTAGTAAGTTGACACCTTTTTCCTTGGAGCTAGCTATTTGCACACTTTCGGAGAATTGTTACACCTTGGAGACCATGCTAGTCGGGTTGTTGACAAGACGCCCTTGCCTTGGGGGACTATTTTTAGCATGTGGTTACATTTATGACCTTCCATTCACCTTTCTTGAGGACCAATCCATCATTTGAGGGTTTATTGCACACTTTTCCATGTTTTATGGAGGGGCCATGTCACCATGAGGAGACATGCGTGCCTCTTCAAGGATTTCGTGGCACATCTTAAGGATTTGAATTTTGCAGTGGGTCAATTCCCTTGTACGAGTTTGAGGGGTGGACATTGGAGCATTTGACATGGTCTTCTACCCATTTTGAGGATGTGTCCTACCTCCATGAGCTCATTTTGTTGGAGACTTGTACATGTGGCATAGCCACTACTCATCTATGGATATTTTATGTATTGTTTGACTTGTGCATTCAAGTTAGTTGGTGGATATTAATTTTGTATGTATTCCTAGGTTAGATCTAGGATTTTAACCTTGATATTACTATTTTATTGTTGAGGAGGTTTGAGCCTATAACTCTATATAATAGAGACTCCTCCCACTTGTAATGGTCGTTGAAAGCTATGTTGTAGGGGAGCACCCCCCCCCCCTGTCCCTGCTCCCGAAGCGCGATCCCATAGGGAGTGTTTTTTGGGAGCGCACTCCCTTGGGAAAAAAACGCTCCCTGCCTCAAAATGGCTCCGAAAGGTTTTAAACCCCAATTATCTAAACTGGAACCTGTCCTACTTCCCTTCCTAGAGGAGACATGCCACCCCCATCCACTAGCAACGTTCCAAACGCATCAATTTTTCCTTTATCTTCACAGCATCCATTGCCACATGGGGGCCATTCAGCTGTTGGTTGTGTTCCACAAACACTTCCACCTACTCCTACTCCTCTTCTTCAAACTCAAAGAGCACAGGAAAAGAAACTAGAAGTTTCTCGTGGCAAGATGAAAACTTAGAGCATAGTACTTAGTACTCGTTAATATATACTAGATCTCTTTTTCTTTTTCCTGTTTAGAAGTAGTCTCTAAAACTTAGTACTTTGTCTTGACCCTTTATTATGGCTTATTCTGTAAACAATCAAGTTATGAACATTATATGACAGTTTACCTTTGAAGTTTGAAATTTGAACTATTGACTAAATCTTACAACTCTTTGGTAATGAATATGATGCTTTAGAGTCTATTTCATTTTGTGGTTGATGTTCTCTGTTACAATCTATTGATGACAAATGTTTATGATTGATGTTATATGTGTACTAAATGGTTGATGCTTTAATGATCATCACTAATCCATTAGTTAAATGATCTTATATCTATGTTTTCATATTTTTTGCAATTGATTTGACATTTGGCATGTTATATATATATATATATATATATATATATATATTATATAAAAAACACTCCCACCTCCAGATATTTTTGAAAATTGCGGCCCCCGCTCCCCGCTCCCAACAGCCTTGGTTGAAAGTGTATGTAACCTTGGAGACCTATTGCTAAAATTCTAATGAAGACTTTTGGAAATATAAGGGTGCTTTCTTATTCATGTGAAGCTATTATTTTGGAGCATTTTTGCTGTATATTGTTGCTGATTTTCTACATGCTAAGAGCTTGTTCATGAAGCCACAAGGAAAAGGTACGTTTACCACATAGGAAGAAAACTAGGGATGATCTTTCCTCTCTAATTTATTTGTTGTTTTGTTAAGGGAAATAATCTCATTGCATTTAGGAGTTGTTGAAAGGTTTATTTCCTTAGCAGAACACACCCTTGAATTTATCTTGAAGGTGCATCTCTTGTAGAACCCGCCCTTAGTAATTTTTTGCATTAATTTCCAGCCACATTAGGCTTGCTGTAGCATGCATTTTGCAGCTTGGTTTGTCTTAATAACATTGTCAAAATTGCTCTCTAAGTTTCCCTATTAACCACATCTGCCCAATTTTGATTTGTTGAAGCAGAAGATTACAAAAGCACCTATGTTGGCATTGTTATCGCACAAGTTGCAGGTTGGGCAAAGCCCGACCGAATCACAAAATGGCGACAACTAAGAGAACACCTACCCACTGTCACCTTAGGCAGGTATTCCTGTCATTTTAGAGATGAAATAATCAACTCAAGGGGGGAATCCCGATGACCCTGGGGGAAATGAGATGGAAAGTGAAGAGATGAAGAAGAGTTTCCATGTAGGTCAACGAAGGAAGGTGAAAAGAGATTGAAAAGAGTCTCGTAGATGGTAGAAGATATGCCACAACGTAGTAGACTTGCTAAGTGGTGATAGTACCTACCCGAGACACAAGGAAAACGAAGATACAAGCCCCAATATTATGTTGGACAAGCAAGTTAAGCTTGCTGTCCCTAATTGCAGCAATAAACAATAATATATATCAGCAATAAAATGATAACGAGAGCTGCAAATAAAGATGCTAAAAGTCTATTTAAGATTGCAAGAGACAGGCTAGCAATGACTAGTTAACTCAAGTATGAAAGAGCAAGACTTTAGCAAGAAACAAGGCTGAAATAAAATACTATTGCAAACATCTAATTGCAGCCTTATGGCTGTAGCATATAAGTTGTTACAGCAAAGAGATCAACCACCAAAACTTGCCAACAATCCACCCAAAAAGTGCGCTAGGGTTAGTAGATTAGAGGGGCAAACTTTTAGCAACTTTTGACAGTTGGTTTGTGAGTTATTAAGGAAGTTGTGTTAGGATTTCTGCAGCCCTAATGGATGTAGATGAAATGTTATGACAGAAGCAAGAAGCACTTGGCCAAAGGTGGCGCCCTAGTGGCTCAACCAAGTATACAAAGCATAGAATTGATTCCAATTTAGGCAACCTCAAAATCCCAAGTTTTCACGTTAACTAATGCAAGATTTTATTTCTCCAATGCAATTTTTAGTGCCTTTAGCTATTTGGTTATGGAGTCAAACAAATGAAGAGCTAACAATGCTATCTCCTTGGGGGTGTAAACCCTCTTACTCCCCAAGGCAAGCGATGTTAACTAGAAGATACTAGGAGGGTGTAAACCCTTTTACTTCTCCTAGCAAAACCTTGTGCAACAAATAACTTCTAGACAAAAATGATAGATAATGGTGGGGTTGTAAATCCTTATACTCCCCAAGAAATCTAACAAATCAAACTTGTAACCAATCAGTAAAGCATAAACAAGATAAATCATTACCTAGTCCAAGAAATGACAAGATAAACCTCCTCTTACCAARATAAATCTACCACAAATGCAAAAAACTAGCTCCAAGAGAGGTAGCGCACTACTTCTTCCACTAATAGCATGAAGAAACCAAGACAAGAGCACAAGAGAGAAGAGATTGCCCAAAGAGGGCACAAACTTCAGCTAGGAAGGCTTCTCACAATGARAGAGCTATTTTGAAAATGAGATACAAATGATCTATATTTATACAAAATGTTCTAAACATAGTTTGTCCACATAATTTAGGGTAAACCACAAGATAAGGGGTCAACAGCCCTAATCTTGCCCCTTTACAAAATAATATTATTTAATTCATACTTTTGTACATGAAAGAAACCCTAAAAGTCAAGACGTCACCCCTTTAGGGCAACCTTTAGCCCTTTTTGGCAAGTCGTTGAGATTGGAGAAGGGACGTTGGGCTTCCAAAAGCCATCTTCCAAGGTGCTAGGACCTCTCTCCACTAAATCAAGGTGCCAATCCTCATCAAAGTACCAAGTGTCACATCATAGCCCATGTGTGACATCAAGCTCCAAGAAAGTGACGTTTTTCCTCCTTCAAGCAAAACTTTTGGGTGGTAGGTGCTAGGTTAGGTCCTCCATGATGTCATGTAAGCCTCCAAAGGCATGTCTTCATGATACGGCATGTGGGCCCTTGGCATTCAACCTGTGGGCTTCAAGCCCCATGGAAGCCCAAGCTAGGCTTGCTCCTCCAAAATTGTCCACCAGTTGGGTCCTGCAAAGACAAATGGATACACCCCTCCAAGGATCTCAAGTCAAAGCATCATGATGAGTAAATCAAATCAATAAAAGAGCCATCTAAGAAAGTACATTCAAACCACCTCATCAAAATAAACTAATGCTCAAAGACCCTATGCAATTTGGCAAGTTTAGGTATGGGAGGGTTGACAAAACGACCAATTGGGTGAATCATACCTCACGTTTAGGGGTGTTTCCCGAGGGAACTGTTATCCCCTAGCCTAAGGATAACTAGGGAGATTATGTCTCGAGGACCACAGGTCCTAGACATGGAGTACCGAGAGCCATATTGACTTGAGCCTGGCCCTGGAGGGCCCATCTTTCTTCTTCAGCACCTCCATCCTGTCAGCAGTGGCAACATCCATCCCATTGGCCTAGTCCTTCAGCAGCAGTGGGTCTTGCTCCATGAAGTAATGAGTCTGGGTATCATGGTATGTGTCACTCTGATTCTCAAAACATTTGAATATGTGCATTTAATTCTTTTTGCTTCATGACGTGTGCTTGGACTTTATGCCTTTCCACTTGTTCACACCTTGGGGAATGACGGGATGCCCTAGCAAGATGGTTCCCTTAGGATTTGAGTTGCCACAAGGTGGGTTCATGAAAGGTCATCGTCCATCCCCACCATACTCATCACTTTTCATCATTTTCCCTCTCATCCATCCCCTGCATTGGTTCGAGCATTGGGTTTGCCAAGCTAGCAAAGGGTTGTACCTTACCTTGTGGGACGAAGGGGCTAAAGGCCCAGAGGGTAAAAGTAGCTGGCAAAAGATAAAATCTAAAAGAACAAAACCTTCAGATGCTTCGCCCAAGGATACCCGAGAAAGCAGTAAAAGGCTTCTCAGCAAGAAATGGAGGGACCCATAAAACAATAAAATTAAGACCTAGTTGGAGGATAGGGGGTCTCATCACGAGCTAGCCTATTAGGTCCATGGGCATGTAGCGGTATGACACTACCATTCAACTGGTCACCACGCCAGGGTAGTGGCTCTTGGTGGCATAGCCAAGAGAAAGGGGGTCTCATCATGAGCCAGCCTTCTCATCTCCGTGAAATGCTTGTGGATAACATTGTCACCACTGGTCACCACGCCAGGGCAGTGTCCGCTAGCTAGTCTCTTGAAAGAAAAAGCAATAAGATAAAAGGATAAAAGGCATTGAATGGGCTTGGAAACATTTGCATCCATGACAAGGTGCAGCTCACCCTCTTCCGAGGCACCCACAGGTAAGACATACATTTCTCTGTCGTCACTGCACCCATTACTCAAACATCACATACCACCTCATCCACTTACATGACCTGGATTTTCCTTCACCTGGAAACATCCCATGTCCAATGAGAATTAGCCCAGTAGGACCTCCTAAAACCCTCTCCAAATCTGACTTGTAGAATAGTATAACGTCTTTGAGCACTTGTCTGGGAAAGGGGGGTTGTATGCACGTGTTTGAATAACTTGATTATTAAACGTGATTGACATTGCTATGATCCCTGTGACTTATGAGCCCATGGAGGGCATACTTCTTGTTGTTGCAGGGCCATTCCCGACCGACAAGTACACATGGGGAGATGATTAGTTTGGACCTCCATAGGGCTAAAAGCCCACCAGATAGATGTTGAGACCCCAGCCAGGGGCAGACACATGTCAGAGACTTGCACCGGAGAGAGAGTAGTACGTTCCACCAAAGATAGCCTGGCAGGCCTGGACCCAGGGGGGTCTTGCCCTCCCACTATGATGTTGGCCTTGGAAAGCCCATGAGGTCACCTCTGTGACCCTTGACGTCAACCCGCATTTGATGGACACTTTGTAGGCAGTTGTGTGCCAACTGGCATGTGTGGCTTGATCCAGAGGCCTTGGGAGGCCTAACATTTTGCTCTTGGAGGCCAACGTTTCAACTAAAAGGGCATGACGTCACTTTTTCTGCTTGATTTAGGGTTTAATTTGTCATTTTTATGTAAAAATTGGAAATTACAAGTAAACTGACCATGTGAGCCTTTTTGACCTAATTTGTAAATTAAAGGTCACTATAACTATATAAATAAGGGAAAAATCTCTCTTATTTTTCATCATCTTTCACTCACACTTAAGTGAGGTCTGAAATTTGCACCCTAATTAGGGTTTATTGGCTGAAATTTGGTGCGCACTTCTTGAAGGAGGCTAGTTTTGGTGTATTTTAGCATTTTTCTTGGTGGAAGTCTTCAACTAGGCCTATTGCTAGATGATTCTTGGTGAATGTAAGTAAATTGYTGCAATTCTTCTTCATTTTGAATTGTTACAGTGTATTTATCTTGCATTTCTTCCAAGATTATGAAATTGCTAGCTTAAATCCGTAGGAGGTTAAAGCACGTGTTATTGTTCTTGCCTTAACAACTTTTCACCTACTAGATTATGCTAGAAACCCTATTTTCTTGAAGCTTTCTACTAAGGGCTTTGCCATTGCAACACCCTAGCATCATTTGCTTCATCTAGCCGTCATCTACTTCATCCTTGAGCTAAAGGAGGAAAACCGCTAGGGCCTAGGGTTACCTACTTCCTAGTGGCCATTTTCCCCCTAGGGTTTAGTGATAGAAGCCTTGGGTTACCAACACTTCAATCATTGACTTTCTTGTCTCTAGCTCTCATATTATCAATTTTTCCTTCAAGATTGTTGTTGCTAAGAGAGACTCCATTAACCCTAAAAAGCATTGATCTAAGCCTTGCACTTAATTGATTGATGAACACAACTCTCAAAACTTTTACCTCAAGCTATCTACTAACTTCTCCTAACCCTAGAATAGGCTAACTTACTAACCTACTTTTTGTTGTTACAAAAGTAAGCTACATCCATTTATTGCAGCATTAAAAGCACCCAAAAGAAATTGTAAAGTTGATTTATACACTGCCTAATTAGCTTCTAATGAATGCTAGTACCTTGCTATTATTGAGTTATTATTTTTGGTCATTGTGAATCTCTTTCAGGGCATTTATAGTGAAGCTATCGTCTTATAAACATTGTTGTTATAAAATTATGTTTGCTTCATCATATATCAACTATTGCTTTTATTGATAAGTCCATGGTTTTATGAAGTACTAACATCAAATTGTACTTGCAAAAGACATCTTTTCATGTTGCTTTGTTCTGGGCAGGTACATCTAAGCACTTCATTACTTCATTGGTTAAAGCCCTG
>JASDQU011177626.1:29948-46382 GCA_032191745.1 Picea mariana
AAGAATGACATCCAAATTTCCCATATCTTCCCCTGATATTATGCATGACAAATGATCTTGTCCCTAGTTTAACTTTCCTAGATTCACAATCACTTCAAATTCATACTCTTGGAATAGTAACAACCATATTCATATCTCCCCCCCCCCAACACTGGCTTATTAACCAAGTATCTCAACGCAGAATGATCCGTGTACATTTTAAAGTGTGAACCCAACAAATAATTTCTAAACTTTTGCAGTGAATATACCATTTCCAATCCTTCACGTTCTGTAGTAGTATAATTATGTTCCATAGTTGACAATTTCCTGATGGAAAATGCAATGGGGTGATCTATATCTCCTTCTTCTGGTTGTGCTACAATTGTGCCTAATTCTACAGATGATGCATCCACGTGAACATGGAATTCCTTCTTCCAATATGGAAATACCAAAATCAGCATGATAACTAACTGTTACACATCAAAATTACTTACTTCAATGATGACCCATTGTCGTCATTAGTAGTGTCGCATTATTAGCCTTAAGTGTTGCAAACATCATACTACCATCTTGCCTATGTTGTGTCTCTAAAGACATCACAAGGACACTTAAGACACCTTCAAATATTGGTTTAAGGAAGAGAAATCATTTGATGAAGAGTAAAAAGCATTTTCCATGAAGAAAACCACTTAAAAATGATTTTTGGAAGGGAACGCTCCCCTACCCACTGTCAGGGAGTGCTAGCACTCCCTACCCTCCTTTGGGGGAGCATTGCAACACCCCGTACACCCTTCTGGGGGAGTGCTAGGATTTTCTGAAAGAATTTTGGGCAGTGCTCCCCTACCCACTATCAGGGAGTGTCAGCGCTCCCTAGCCTTATTTGGGGGAGCGTTGCAACACTCTGTGCACCCTTTTGGGGGAACGTTGGACTGTTTTTTGGCAATTGAAAAACTTAAAAAAAAAAGGTTGTTTTCTTTGTCTATGAGGCCAACGCCCCTTTCATATTCACATCAGTTTGCCAAAGACTCCCACAGTAGCCACCATATCGCTCTAAAAACTAACAACGCACCATTCACATTTTGAGAAAGCGCTGGCAAATTTTGGGCGTTTTTCTTGTGTTTTTGGGCAATGCCCTCTCCACCACTACACCAGAGAATTGGAATTCCTTTCATCGGCTTGCAGGGGCATTTTCAAAATATTACAACACTCCCCCACTAATACCCAGTGGATTCACCAATTTATGTTATAGAGAAATCCCCCTGCAGAGAAGTAGATTCTCTCTTGGGCTCAGCTTGCACCGATTACGCAAAATCTGTTAACTTTTAACAAAAGAACCAGTCAACCTTTAGGGACCCTTCCTCAGTTTCCCATAACTGTGGGAGGGAAAACTGTTTTTGTTGATGTCATGGTAGTCCAAGACCCTTTGGATTTCTCTTTACTCCTTGGACGAGATTATGTCTATGCCATGAAAGCCATTGTGTCCACTATTTTTCATGTGATATCTTTCCCTCACGATGGAAGAATTGTTACTATTTATCAACTTTCATTCATTGGTCCTGACTATATTACCTCCCTAAATGGTTCTTATATGCATACAGTATCACCGCCACCACATGTTAATTATGTGGCGTTGTCTCCCATGATTTCAAATCCTGATGATTTACATCTGGTAGTTGACATGGTAATCTCTTCGATAGGGCTATTGGAGCCTGATCTCCTTACCCATGACAAGACCCTCGACATGTGTTCCTTTTGGAGCATTCTTCTTCCATCCAGTGAATATCTCTTGGAAGCCATGATCGAGTTTTGTCCCTTGACATGGTGTCCTTCAAGAGAATTATCCTCTTGGAAGCCATGATCAAGCAGAGGTTACGAGCATAATTTCTCTTCTCTGTGGAAAGATCGTTAAAAAATGAAACAAAATCTATGAGCAGAGTTTTTCCTCTCTGTAACAAGCTCATTAAAAAATGAAACAAAAAACTGGGGATTCAACCCAGAGCCTTGAGCACAGTTCTTTTCCTATGTCAATCTCGTCAAAAAATGAAACAAACACCTCTTCTGTCAGGTCAAGTATTTCGCCAGATGTCGTAGATGTCGAGTCGAGTCTTTCATTAGGTCTTGTATTTGAACCTTCATTTCATTCACCCTTATCCTTTTTTTCCATTTAGTACAGAAATTGGTGACAACCACAAAGTCGATGAATGAATTGAAGCTTGGGGGGTATGTCTCCAGCCTTCGATGATCATTTTGTAGTTAAGCCACTAGATTTTCAAGCTATGGGCATACCAAGCTTAGTCTTTGTTCCTTCTCATGCTCGTAAATACATGAGAATGTAACCGAGTATACTTTTATCACTTTTTTGGACTCGTAAAGGTTATACGAAAAAGGAACCCCCTCGAGTCTCCTTTAAGCTCTTTTTAGACTCTCTAAACATGAAAATATTGCCGAGTGATCTTGCTTCCTTTATCACTCGTTAAAAGGTTTGAAAGGGCATCTTTCAAGTGATAATTTATCTCTTTTTTGGCCTCGCGAGACTAACATTACGAAAATGGACAACATTGGAGTCGTCTTTAGGTCATTTTCAGACTCTCTAGATATGAAAAACCACCAAGTTTACCTTCTCTGGACTCGTTAAACAATCATACATTGAAGGGCCCATATGGGACCAAACCCTTACTTCTTCTAGTTCGTTAAACAAAGGAAGAGGGACTTACGAAAGGTGAGTTATATCAAGCATGTGTTACCCTCCTCGAGCTCGTTAAATTAAAAAGAGGTACTCATCTATCTGGATGGGGGGGAAAATTGAAGGAAGCAAGCCAAGCAGTTTTTGAGAACATTACCAGTAACTCTTACGGTCACCCTTGAACACGACGCTTTGTCTTTGCACACATTTTAATCTGTTGAACCTCTACACTGAACCAATCATCTGAGTTTCCTTACTCCTTTGGGTCACCCAACAAATGTCACAGTATCCATTGCATCATCATGTTTTGGTCCATGTCATGTTTCTCCTGTTGTGCCTCAGTGTTCAAGGGAAGTATCTTCCTTGAGAGTCAACCATCACAAATATCCTGTTTCAATACCCATGTTAGTCCATGTTATTTTGATCAACCAATTTACATTTTTGTGTCAGTTTCGTGTCGTTGAGGGGGGATACATTAAGGCCCTCCTTCGACAAGTCTGTTAATGTTGACTTCAACACATTATCCAGGAACTAGACTTAGAAACCAGTTAGTACCTTGGGACCTGCATGCCTCAATGGCATGCCTCCTTGCATCTGACAGTGGGTTTACATCATTGACCCCTGATCGTATGATCCCACAGATGTTCGAATTAATATCATCCATTCACATTCGTTGGAATGTACTAGAGTACCTTTGGAATCATTGACATCAATGGCGATTTCTCTCGCGCTTGTTAACGGTTTACCTCATTGATCGGTAATCAAGTGGATTCTTCCATGTTCGACATCAGGACATATATTCACATGGTTGGATTCATACTACATTAGGATCGGTAAGAATACTCTGGGTTGATTCATCACTCTTATATGTATTTTTCCCAGGTTGCAACAGAGTTTCTTTTGAACATTGACACATATATTGTCACATAGATCCACTTTGTATTGGTCGTGGCTATGTCTTGTCCTCTCATAGATCCACTGTGTATTATTCATGGCTACGATTAGTTCATGTCATAAGAGTATAGATCCACATTGTATATTTAGTGGCTATATCTTTTTGTCAATATAATTATGGATCCACAGTGTATTTTATGGTGGCCATACCTTGAAAGTATTTATCACTCAAGCATAGGTATGCCTTCCTTGGGTTTGAAACATGTCATAATATTTGTTTGATGGTTGTGTGCAGCTTCTATCAGGTTCTCTGAGTCTATACCCTTGCTTGAAAAATTCTACAAAGTAATTCAGTCATCAGTTTCTGTCTTCTAACTTCGTACTTTGTGGGGGAATCTATTACACATCAAAATTACTCACTTCAATGATGACCCATTATCGTCATTACTAGTGTCGCAAGTGTCAAATTATTGGGCTTAAGTGTTGCAAACATCATACTGCCATATTGCCTATGTCGTGTCTCTAATAACATCACAGGGACACTTAAGACACCTTCAAAGACTGGTTTAAGGAAGAGAAATCATTTGATGAAGAGTACAAATCATTTTCCATGAAGAAAACCACTTAAAAATTATTTTTGGAAGGAAGCGCTCCCCTACCCACTGTCAAGGAGCGCCAGCGCTCCCTACCCTCCTTTGGGGGAGCGTTGCAACACCCTATACACCCTTTTCGGGGATCGCTAGGCTTTTTTGAAGGAATTTTGGGCAGCTGATGCAGGAGCATCGTACGCACGACAACAAAGAAAGCACAAAGGAAAGGATATCTAGAAATGCACCAGCGCAGATTTTGAAAGCGTTTTGAATTTGAATGAAGGAACATTAATGTAATAGCTAGGAGAGCGTATTTGCATTTATGTTTTGGAGATTGTAAAACAAATCTTGAGTGTTGTTCTCATCTGTCAGATATGGAGGAATTTAATTGTAGTAATGTAAAGTAGGTACCTTTTAATTTTGATTAGATATCTTAGAGCATAGGAGGGAAACTTGTAAAAGACACCCTCGCTTGTATCATTGTATTATTCAAAAAAAATTAAGCTATAGGGATGTAGAGAAGAGCATAGAGAAGAACAGAGATAGTAGTGTTGTATGCGATAGATAGTTGTTGTTGTTGACCCATGTACAAAAACATTGAGTTAATATAAGAAATCTTTGACTCAAGTTCATGGTGTTATTATGCTTACTGTTTACATCTGTCACATGGTATGTTACAGTTGCTTATATTCTCTATTATGCAATTGTTTCAATACTATGTGTATACTTGTGATTTCATGTTGAATGTATGAAGTTTGTGAGGAGATAAGTATGAGTTTCAATTGTTTCTCTTTCTGATAATTCCTGCAAAGAGTGTAGTGAATGTCTGCAAGGTGTGCATTGAGGAAGTTCTAAGGTTTATCTCAAAAATTTCAGGAGGGATATCGTTGATATCATACCAGCAGAAGTGTAGGATAGCACAAAGCTGTGCAAGGTGTGCGAAGGCTAGTTGAAGTCTTAGACTTTATCAACCAAGGGGAAAGTTGAATAACTATTTTTGCAAGAAGTGCACAGAGTCGAAGGGTTGAATAACCAGAGGTTATTGTGAGTGCTGCAAGGGGTGCATGCAAGAGTTTATGAGGAATCCTCGAGTTCGCAAGAGAAAGATAAGAAAGGGAAGAACCTTGAAGAGTTCAATGGAAAGTGAGTGTTGAAGACACTTAGTAGAAAGAAAGCTCAAAAGGGTCGACGCCAGAGTATTTAGCAGAGGAATATTGAAAACTAGGATGGATGGTGGAAACGCTTTGAGGAGGAAGGTTGGTGTCATGGGTCGTTAGATCCAATTAATCAATGAAAAGTTTAATACCAAAGGTTTTTCATCATTCAGAATCTCAGGAGGGATAGTGGCTGTTAGATTCATATCAACGAGGATCATTGATCTCGTGCACAAATTTCGTTGTTTCAGAATTCAGGAAGTAGAGAAGTTGTGGTTTGGAATTGAGAGTCATGAAATCCTGATTCATGAAGTCCTGATCGAATCAAGACCTTCATATCATGGGAGCTAAGAGCCATTGACTTGTGGTGGGATATATCGTAATTTCAGCTATCGGGCGAAAGGAATGGTTGCATAGCAGTTCGTCGATACGCAAAATCTCGGGTGCCGAAAAGATTAGGCCCCAGGTTTTAGTCGGAGGTCACATAAAGTGAAGTGAAGGGAGGAGTTAAGAAACCATCAACCTTTTCAGGGTTTGAGGATCGAAGGAGCCAGAGGAATCTCACATCAAGGGTTGTGAAGTCACGAAACCCGAAATACCTTTCTGGGAAAAATATGTGGTCCTATAAGTTGGTCACATGGGTGAGAGTTGGCGCGTAGTGCTTGTTTGCATAGGTGTAACTCCTAGAAAAAAGGACATGTGGTTAAACACTAGTGTGTTGGAGATTCCTACAGGGAATCAAAGAGTCAATCAGACTCAAAGGGAGATTAAGAAAGATACTAAGATTGGGAGGTCGCGCAGAGCCTGTTGAGGTAGGGGGTGTTGTGTTAGAGTGGTATCAAAGCCTACAATATTTTTTTTGTAGGTGAGAGGAGACAAGAGGCAAGGTGTGATTTGAATTCTACGTGGAACATATTGAAGCAATGTCACCGAGAAGATGTCAAGATAGACCAATGCCTGATCCAGCTGTGGAAAGGGAAATGAGAGAACTTCGTGCTTGATTATATGCTATGGAGACAAAACAGAGACATACAGTTGATGTTGGAGATGTCAGTGAAGCCGAAAGCGAAAATGAGCCTGGAGTTGAAGAAGATGTTGTAGCTGAAGACACTGCAGAGGAACGTTTAGTCATAGTTGTGAAAGAATCAGAGTGAGAGAAAAGATGGATATTTTGATGTATGAAGGAAACTTAGATGTTGAAGAGCTTCTAGATTGGTTTAGAGCTCTGGAAAAATACTTTGACTATGAGGATGTAGAGGAAGATAAGAAGGCCAAACATGTTGTCGCTAGACTTAAAGGACATGCAACACTGTGGTGGGATGAACTACAGGCTGACAGGCATTGCAAAGGCAAGAAAAGAATCAAAAGCTGGGATAGGATGGTTGCAAAAATGAAAGCCAAGTTTATACCTAGAGATTACCAAATCAATCTGTTTCGAAGAATGCAGAATTTGAGACAGAGAGGAATGACAGTGAAGGAGTACACTGAAGAGTTCTACAGGATAAACATTAGAGCAAGTCATTGATAAAGTGATGATGAGAAGGTCACTAGATATATGAATGGTCTGAGATATGACATTCAATATGAGATGAGCATGATGATGATCATAAATGTGGAAGATGCTTATCAAATGGCCATGAAGGCTGAAGAAAAAATAGCCTGGAAGCAAATTCAAAGAGGCCAAGGTAGAATTCAGAGATGAGGCAAATAAATTGCCCAAGATAGGGTACAAAAGCCCAAGGATGAAGAGAAGAAACCTCATACTCACCCTGAAAGAGGAGGAAGTTCACAGGGGAGACAATATACTGACAAAAACACTTTTCCGCTAGCCAGAGGAAGAGGAAGAGGCAGAGGAGGTGAGATAAAATGTTTTGTCTGTGGAAAGATCGGACACAAATCCTTTGAATGTCCTGATAGAAAAAGATAAGGAGGAGGCGAAGCTCAAAGGCTAAATGTTGAGGCAGAAGATGCAGAAGGTGGAAGATCCTTAATCATGAGGAAAATTCTCTTGAAGCTAGAGAAGGAAGCAGAAAATCCAGTCCAGAGGAACAATTTGTTTCGAACTACTTGCAAGACCAAGGATAGGGCATGCAAGGTCATAGTGGGTAGTGGAAGCATAGATAACCTAGTATCCATAGAAATGGTGGAGAAGCTGGAATTGGAAACTGTTGGACATCTGAGCCCATACAAAGTCTCATGGTTTCAGAAAGGACATCTGGTAATTGTCACTAAACAATGTTTAGTTGAATTTAAAATAGGGGGATATAAGGATGAAATTTTATGTGATGTTATTCTCATGGATGTTTTTCATATTTTGTTGGGTAGACCATGGCAATATGGCAAAAATGTTGTTCATTATGGGAGAAAGAACACCAACACCTTGGAGAAGAATGGGAGGACACGTATGTTGCTACCAATTAAATATGAGAAGGCAAAGGCCGAAGACAACAATACTATACTTCTCGTGAGTGGGAAGGAACTTCTTGATGAAGTCAAGAAAGAAGAAGAAATGTAGTTTGTCGTGGTGAGACAACCCAGAGTCATTCTGACAAGTACCAAGATAGATGATCTATCGGAGGAAATTCAAGAATTGATGGAGGCATTTGTTGATATAGTGGTTGATGATTTACCTTGTTCATTGCCACCTATCAGAAGTATAAGCCATCACATTGAACTTATACCAAGAACAAGTTTACCAAACAAGGCAGCGCATAGATTGACACCACAGGAGAATGAAGAAGTCAAAAGACAAGTCCAGGATTTGATGGACAAAAGGTTGGTTAGAGAAAGTTTGAGTCCAGGCATTGTACCTACAGTGTTAAGTCCAAATAAAGATGGTGGATGGAGAATGTGTATAGAATCGATAGCTATAAACAAAATCACCATCAGGTACAAATTTCCTTTACCGAGGATGGATGACTTGATGGATTGCTTGAGTGGAGTAAAGTTTTTTTCAAAAATTGATTTGAAAAGTGGGTATCATCAGATTAGAATGAGGGAAGGAGATGAATGGAAGAAAAAATTGAAGACAAATGAAGGGTTGTATGAATGGCTTGCCATGCCATTTGGCTTGACGAATGCACACAGTACTTTCATGAGATTGATGAATGAAGTCTTAAAAGATTTCGTTGGAAAATTTGTAATCATGTATCTTGATGATATACTGATCTTCAGTAAGACTGAGGAAGAACACTTGAGACACCTAACTCTAGTGATGAGGAGATTGCAGCAAGAGAAGTTGCTGATAAATTTAAAGAAGTCATCTTTCATGAAGAAAGAGCTCATTTATTTGGATTTTGTGATCTCTTTGAACAAGTTGAAGATGGATCCTGAGAAGGTAAAAGCGATCAAGGATTGGTCATCGCCCAGGAATATCTTTGAAGTCAGAAGTTTCCATGGATTGGCTAGTTTTTATAGGAAGTTCATAAGAAATTTTAGTGGGATCTGTGCACCAATAATGGACACAGTCAAGAAAAGACACAAATCTTTTCATTGGACAGAGGAAGCAAAGAAGAGTTTCAAGTTGCTGAAAGAGAAGATAACTGGACAACCAGTTTTGGTTCTACCAGATTTCAGCAAGACATTTCAAGTCAAATGTGATGCAAGTGTATTTGCGATTGGAGCGGTCTTAATTCAAGGCAATAGGCCAATTGCATACTTCAGTGAGAAGTTAAATGAAACCAAGCTGAAATATTCCATGTATGATAAGGAATTTTATGCAGTCATACAGACATTGAAAAAATGGAGACATTACTTGGTTTTGAAGGAGTTTGCCTTATATAGCGATAAACATACTTTACAATTCATAACTCGGCAGGAAAAATTGAACCAGAAGCATGCAAAATGGGTTGAATACATGCAAAATTTTACTTTTGTTATAAATCATATTTTTGGAACTGCTAACAAAGTTGTTGATGCTTTGAGCAAGAAATGTTTGATTATGTAGGAGTTCAGAGTAAAGACCTTAGGTTTTGATAACCTTAAGGACATGTACAGAGATGATCCAAATTTTAAAGAAGCTTATGAAGCATGTGAGAATCTAGTCCTCAGAGACAAGAGCCAATGGAATGAATATATGGTTCAGGATGGACTATTGTTCAGAGGGAGTCAGTTGTGTATACCGAAATGTTCTATGCGGGAGAACCTTTTGAAGGAAAAACATAGTGGGGGATTGGTTGGACATTTTGTCCATGATAAGACATTCGTGCAACTGAACAGTTCATACTATTGGCTAGGGATAAGGACAAATGTTAAGAAGTTTGTCAGCAAATGCAGAATTTGTCAGCATGGAAAGGGGAAAAGACAAAATACAGGGTTGTATCAGCCATTGCCGATACCAGAAAGGCCTTGGGACACGGTAAGCATGGATTTTGTGTTAGGACTGCCAAGGACATAGAAGGGTTGTGATTCCATATTCATGGTTGTCGAAATTTTTTCTAAAATGGAAAATTTCATTCCATGTCATAAAACCAGTGATGCAACTCACATTGCAAACCTGTTTTTCAAAGAAGTTGTTAGACTTCACGACTTACCCAAGAGTATTGTTTTGGACAGGGGTACCAAATTTGTTGGTCATTTTTGGAGGACACTATGGAAGAAGTTGGGGACTAATTTATCTTTTAGCTCAACATATCACCCTCAAACGGATGGACAGGCTGAGGTATTGAATCGAAGTTTGGGAGATTTTTTGAGAAGTTTGGTAGTCGAACATCACAGTCGGTGGGATCATATTCTACCACAAGCGGAATTTGCATACAATGATTCACCAAACATGAGTAGATTCACCAAACATGAGTACAGGACAAAGCCCATTCCAGATAATGTATGGAATGCAACTGAGAGGAGTATCTAGGTTGATGAACTTGGAGCAGAATGAATTCAGGAGTGCTAGAGCAGAGGATTTTGCAACAGAAATGCAAGATCTCCACAGTAAAGTTAGAGAGCGATTACAGAATTCCAACCAGGAATACAAGCGTAGAGAAGATTAACACAGGAGAAAGATTCAGTTTGAAGTAGGTGATTTGGTTCTAGTGAATCTCAGGAAAGAAAGGTTCCCAAGGGGAACATATAATAAGTTGAAGATGAAGAAAATTGGACCATGCAAGATCATAAGAAAGTTTGAGACAAACTCTTATGAGATAGAATTGTCGGATGGGGTAGGAATATTGCCCATATTCAACATAGCCGATTTGTATCCTTACAGGGAAGATGAAGCAGAGATATTCAAGGATCAGAAAGAAGTCCAGTGGTTCAAATAGATGCCTATAGTTGAAAATCCGCATATGGAAAAGATAATTTACCAGAGAGTTGGGAAGAAGACTCGGAGAAAGACGTATTTTGAATATCTGGTGAAATGGAAAGGACACCCAATTGAAGATGCCAGTTGGGAGAGTGAAACAGATATCCAAATACATGGACAAATGCTACAGGATCTCATGAACAGGATTTCATGAATTTTTCAAACAAGGGAGTATGATGCAGGAGCATTGTACGCAAGACAAAAAATAAAGCGCAAAGGCAAGGACAACTGGAAATGCACCAGCGCACATTTTGAAAGCGTTTTGAATTTGAATGAAGGAACATTAATGTAATAGCTAGGAGAGTGTATTTGCATTTATGCTTTGGAGATTGTAAAACAGACCTTGAGCGTTGCTCTCATCTGTCAGATATGGAGGCATTTAATTGTAGTAATGTAAAGTAGGCAACTTTTAATTTTGATTAGATAGCTTAGAGCGTTGGAGGGAAACTCGTAGAAGACACCCTCTCTTGTATCATTGTATTATTCATAATTCTGTAAGTTGTAGAGCTATATAGAATAGAATAGAGAAGAACATAGATAGTAGTGTTGTATGAGATAGATATCTTTTGCTATTGACCCATGTACAAAAACATTGAGTTAATATAAGAAAGCTTTGACTCAAGTTCATGGTGTTATTATGCTTACTGTTTACATCTATTGGATGGTATGTTACAGTATCTTATATTCTCTGTTATGAAGTTGTTTCAATACTATGTGTATGCTTGTGATTTCATGTTGAATGTATGAATTCTGTGAGGAGAGAAGCATGAGTTTCAATTGTTTCTCTTCCTTAGAATTCCTGCAAAGAGTGCAGTGAATGTCCGCAAAGTGTGCGTTGACAAATTTTTGAGGTTTATCTCAGAAAGTTCAGGAGGGATATCATTGTTCTCATACCAGCAGAAATGTAGGATAGCATAGAGTTGTCGAAGGTGTGCGCAGGCTGGTTGAAGTCTCAGACTTCATCAACCAAGGGGAAAGTTGAATATCTATTGTTGCAAGAAGTGCACAGAGTCGAAGGGTTCAATAACCAGAGGTTATTGTGAGTGTTGCAAGGAGTGCGTGCAAGAGTTTATGAGAAATCCTCGAGATTGCAAGAGAAAGCTCAGAAAGGGAAGAACCTTGAAGAGTTCAAGGGAAAGTGAGTTTTGAAGACACTCAGTAGAAAGAAATCTTAGAAGGGTCGATGCTAGAGTATTTAGCGGAGGAATATTGAAAACTAGGACGGATGGTGGAAACGCTTCGAGGAGGAAGTGTTGGTTTTCCGTGGGTCGTTGGACCCAATTAATCAGCGGAAAGTTTAAGACCAAGGTTTTTTTAGCATTCAGAAGCTCATGAGGGATAGTGGCCATTGGATTTGGATCAACGAAGATCATTGATCTTGCACACGAATTTCGTTGTTTCAGAATTCAGGAAGTAGAGAAGTTGTGGTTTGGAGTTTAGAGTAGTGAAATCCTGATTCACGAAGTCCTGGTCGAATCAAGACCATCAGATCATGGGAGATGAGAGTCGTTGATTTGCGGCGAGATATATCGTAATTTTGGCTATCCAGCGGAAGGAATGGTTGTATAGAAGTTCGTTGATACGCGAAATCACGGGTGTAAAAAATATCTGGCCCCAAGTTTTAGTTGGAGGTCACATCAAGTGAAGTGAAGGGAGGATTTAAGAACCCATCAATATTTTTGGGGTTCGGGGATCAAAGGAGCCAAAGAAATCTCACATCAAGGGTCACAAAGTCGCGAAACGCAAAATACCTTATCGGGAAAAGGATGTGGTCCTATCAGTTGGTCATGTGGTGAGAGTTGGCGCTTAGTGGTTGGTCGCACAGGCATAACTCCTAGAAAAAAATACATGTGGTTAAACACTAGTGTGTTGGAGATTCCTGCGGGGAATCAAAGAGTCAATCAGACTCGAAGGGATATTAAGAACGATCCTAAGACCGGGAGGTCATGCAAAGCCTGCTCAGGAAGGGGGTGCTGCGTCAACAACGCTCCCCTACCCACTATCAGGGAGTGCCAGTACTCCCTAGCCTTCTTTGGGGGAGTGTTGCAATTCTTTGTGCACCCTTTTGGTGGAGAGATGGTCTGTTTGAGAAAAATTTTGGTTGTTGAGGAGAATCAGGGAAAAATCCCCCTTATCTTGGAAACCCGTAGGATTCGAATCCGAGGTCAAGGATAAATCTTAGGGAGGATCCACAACTGATGGAGAAATATCCTAAACCTATCCCAAGAATCTCTAAGGTGGTTGGGTCTCTCCAAGCTTAAATAAGGAGGCCTTCTCATGGTAAAAGCATATGGGGACATTGTAAAGCATAAAAATTATGATCTCATAAGGGAGATATCATCGAAGCATCATCATTTTGTGTGTGGATTATTTGAGCAAGGGTCTAGACAAATAGAGATTGGTGAAGATGTTGCACCTAAATCTATGGTTGTAAGAATTTCACTTTGTTTTCATTAATATAAATCTATGCTTGGCCTGTTTCTTTTAAAGTTTGTGTATGTTTCATGAACTTGTTTCTGTTATAGATCCATTATGAAGATAATCATGGTAGAGTAGGAAGTATGTCTCGTTGTTGTTTCTCATTGTATAATAGGACCTTATGATGAACTTGGAGATCAAGATCATCCCAGATCGAGCAAGGACAAACGTCAGTAAAAGGTATTTACCCTTCTTCCTTCTTCTTCTTTGAATAGTTTAGCTTCATGAAAAGGAATGTCAACGTCCAAAATAACACTTTTTTGTCTTGGTCTTAGGATTCTAGAGACCAAGAGAGAATCCACTTCTCCACAGGGAGATTTCTCTGTAACACTAAATTTTTCTTCAATGTATCCAAACTCTTATGACATTCCTCATTCCATTGAAATTTCACCTCCCTCTTCAACAAATTTTCCAATGGATCTAGGATCTGTGCATATCCCCTAATAAAATTCCTCTAGTACCCTGTATGGCCCAACATTGCTCGTAATTGTCACACTGAAGTAGGTGGTGGAAAATCAACAATTACAAAAATCTTCGCAGGATCAACCAATAGTCCCTGTTTACATACTACATGGCCCAACAAAATACAAACAATGTGCAGAAAATGCACCTTTTCAAATGCAATGAAATTTGGAATTGCCTACATCTATCCAACATCAAGCTCATATTTTCAACATGGTCTTTCAACACAAACATTGTCCAGTCATCCAAGTATATTTCTAGGAATTTATGAATAAACTCTTTAAACAATGCTACAACCACTCTAGAGAATATTGTTGGTGCATTCTTCAATCCAAAAAGCATAACTATGTAATGGTAACATCCTCATTCTGTCACAAATGTAGTCTTATTCCTATCTTCCATCGCAATATTAATCTGATGATATCCTGAAAATACATCTGTAACATCCCCGACCACCAATAGGGCAGGCAATTCCACTAATCCTGCAGCTCTACTGATCTATTCTGATCCATGATAGCTTCAACCTTAAACTATTAGGATATGCCACACAAAGATACTTGCAGAAAAACATACACATCCATA
The DNA here is from genome assembly GCA_032191745.1 of Picea mariana. Classification (NCBI taxonomy): domain Eukaryota; kingdom Viridiplantae; phylum Streptophyta; class Pinopsida; order Pinales; family Pinaceae; genus Picea; species Picea mariana. The sequence goes on from JASDQU011177626.1 coordinate 44,070, forward strand.
TAAACATAGAATGATTATTCTACATATATATATAACATAATAATGCAGAAATAACAGTAAGCCTACACATGTAGCATATACAACATATACAATAAATCCTCATCAATTACAACATATGTTCCATTACACAACATGTAAATAAACATAAAAGTGGTGATATGTGAGGACAACAACAATGGTTCAACACTCATTCACACAGGGATGACAGTAGCAACAACAAATGGGCATGGCATCATAGGCGAAAATAACCCACACTAAAACGCATCATAGCTAAGGCGATTACTCAGGTGTTGGGTTCCTCAGAAGACACAAAATGGCTCATGAAGTACCGATTTTAGGATGCGAGACTATGCATAGGTCGACTAGGTTAGACGGTGGATCAGTCCATGGGTTTTTCCCACTAGTTTTCAAGGTGCGCGACTATAGAACAAAATGTAGAGGTTGATTCTCCTGATTTCAGGTTCCGACTGTGGATAGAAGAATGGACAGGACAAACAACTAACTCAGAAGGAGGATGGCAGAATGATTCATGGGTTACTCATTCTAGGGTCCCTGGTGGATGTCCTCATTCACGATTAGACAGTGGATGGAGAATTACTAGACTCCAAAGAAACAACCCCCAACACGACTCAACTCGTCAGCTTTTAAAGCATGCGCCCAGGTCGACACTTGTCTCCCTAGAGATGCATGAACTAAATTTTCATTCGTTCCCCTTTCCCATGAACTTAGGACAACACTCATCAATTTTCTACCTTATCCTTTAGGAAATAATAATAAATAATATCCCCTTTATAGGTAAGCCCCCTAGCTTAGGCCCTAGGCCCACACACTTGGCCTCCTCCCTTACCCAACCTTGTGGAATCTTAGGCCCCCATAACTCTTTCTTCATGGTCGGTCTGTACGCAACGATGTTTATATTTTATTAATAATCTGCATAATTACATATACAAAATTAGGCTCCTGGCCTTTAACACCTAGGCTCTTCGGCCTAGTAAACAGATAAGCCCACCATCTTATCAACATTTGACTCACTAGCCTATAAACATGATTACAATTCATAATATCATTAGGGATCTTCCTTGGGGATATTAAAATCCCCTCCCCTTATTTTTTCACTATCCTTAGTGCAACTGTCACACAACATCAGCAAGATTTCCAAAATCTTCAAAACGATGCGGGTATTCTGTATGCATAGCATCTTCATGCTCCCATGTCACATCCTCAGGACTGTACCATGTATACTAGACCTTTACAAGCCCTATGGCTTGATTCTTGAGATTCTTGCCTTTCCTGGTCAAATATGCGCACGAGATGCACTTGCAAGACGCCTTCTTTCTCCACCTGAATCACATTCCAATCGATTACATGATTAGCATCAGGTATATATTCTTTAAGCAATGAAATATGAAACACATTATGTACAGTCATGGATGCAGGTAATGCAAGCATATATGCAATGTATATTTATGTATATATAGACAATTCTAATAAAATTATAACCTGTATACAACATACACAACATACAATAATTAGAGAATTGTACTTATCTTTTGATTTGAGAAGACCTTCCACCCCTAAGCAAGGATATGAATCCATCGGGGCAATGGCTTCCCAAGATAGATAGGGTCCACAATCCATATCCACATGGTCTAGGCCAAGGTACCAAACCTTGGCATCATTCCAACCATTCAAATTTCAACAACACTCCAACCAACGATCTCTCATTCCCCACATGCCTGTCCCACCCCAGGAGTGTACACCTTCACTGTCACACAGTCCATCGGCTGCTACACCTCCCTTTCCTTAGGCTTCAACAACATGTCGGGTCAGGAAGTCTCAAAGCACTGTGGCTCCTGGAGTTCCAACTACCCTCAGATATTTCCAATCAACATCTTCCTTGAGCTACTCTTTGTAGTCAACATTCTAACTTTAATCAACATCAGCTCATTTGCATCACCCACATGCAGTTATCATGAGAAAACATAAAATAATTCATTTAGGAACACCAATTAGTTCGAAAGGGAAATCAACTTCTATCCCCAAAACACGAAATTCTATTTCATGATTCATCTTGGTTGTTTCCATATTATGAATGCAGTCATCCTTGTGATTTTCCAGAGGCACCAAACTACATACCAATTTCCTGCAAGACTTCATCTTGCATATTTCCAGCAAATTGTCAGTATTTTCTGTACATCATAATTCAACATGTACAACACCTTATGAAATGATCTGGGAATTGCCTGCACCTAACAATTCAATCACAATTACCAAAAAACTTAAACAAATAGAATGACTCATCATTCTATTCAT
>JASDQU011177627.1:0-15624 GCA_032191745.1 Picea mariana
ATGCAACATATATATACATGCATTACTCATTAATTATAATGCAAATACAAATACACAACATACATCGAACACATAATTGGTACTTATCTTTTAATAGATGACCACTAACTGCGTGCAGACCTTCCATGAACCTCCCAGCCTTAGACCACGTTGCTCATCATGCTCAGCAGTGGGTCACCCTCGAGCTGGGACTAAACTCCACTAGGCAAGGGAAATATAGGCTTGGCAAGGACAACAAGGAAGTTGCACAGAACAACAAGAAGGATCTTTTATCCCAGGAGCCACTTACACCCACAACCCACAGAATCTCATTCCCCACACACCTGCTCCACCCCGGGAGGGTGCACCTTCACTAATACAAGTCCATCGACTACTACACCTCCCTTACCTTGGGCTTCAGCAATAGGTTGGACTAGAAGTCTCAGAGTATTGTAGCTGCTACGAGACTCCCTTCCAGAAGAAATCACTTCCCAACAAACTCTCTCACATGGGAGAGTTACTCACAGGCTTGACAACCTGCTTCTTCAATTCAGCTCCTAAGCAACAAGCAACAACATTTAGCTACACATCGGTGACGACAACAACATAAAATGAGTATGGGCACCGAAAATGGCAACAACTAAACGCTAAGACACAACACGACTCAAGCGAATACAATTGTATCGGGCTTCACAAGAGACACACAGGATAACTCAAGTACGACTGCAAGATTCCAAAGGTGCATACTAGATACATAGGCGATGATGATGGAGAACTGGTTCAATGTGTGAATCCCTGGTCAATCGGGAAGGTGACAGACTTCTAGAGAATCGTAAGGGTCGTGAGGAAACTTGAAATTGGTCCAGTTGCAAAGATGGAAACAATGCCAAAGTGGGAAGCGAACCCCCAATGAGCTAGCTTTCCCTGCTATAAACTGCATGTGCCCAGGTTGACACATGTCTTCCTGAAGCCGCATGAGTTCCACTTAGCACTCATTCCCTTTTTCCCAGGAACTTAGGACAACATGGCTTATGTCAACCATAGCCTTTGGGAAATAATAATAAAATATTATTCCCTTAGAGGTAAGCCCTCTAGCTTAGCCCCTAGGCCTAGACACTTAGCCCCTTCCCATACCCTACCTAGTAGAGCTTAGTCCCCCATAACTCTTCTTCGTGGTCAGTCTACACGCAGCAGTGTAATTTTATTAATGATGTGAGTATTTACATATACAAAATCAGGCTCATTGACCTTAGCATCTGGCTCACCAACCTTATAAACACATAATTTTCTCAGCTTATAACCACTCGGCTCATGATCCTATAAACATAATTACAATTTAGCATGGGCTCGGCCTTGGGGTGTTACAATCCCCTCCCCTTATTTTAGCATCGTCCTCAGTGCAACTTATTTACACAACAAAAACAAGATTTCCAAAATCTTCAAAAAGATGTGGGTACTCCGCCCGCATAGCATCTTCATGCTCCCATGTTGCATCCTCGAGATCGTAGAAGGTCCATTGGACTTTTACAAACCCTATGGCTCGATTCCAGAGCTGCTTGCTTTTCCGTTCCAGTATACGCACCAGATGCACCTACAAGACGCCTTCTTGCTCCACATGAATCACATTCCAATCAATAACATGATTAGCATCAGATATATATTTCTTAAGCAATGAAACATGAAACACATTATGTACAGTCATGGATGCATGCAATGCAAGCATATATGCAACCGGCCCAATCCTTTCTAGGATTTCAAATAGCCCACAATATTTGGCTGCCAACTTGGAACAACTTCCTAGCTTCAAGGAACTTTTGTTGGCTTTCACTTTCAAGAAAACATGATCACCCACTTTAAACTCCATGTGGGTTATGTTCTTATCAACATAAATTTTCTGCATGTCTTGAGCATCCTTCAAATTTTGCTTAATCTTCAGCATTTTCTCTTCCATTTCCTTGAGCAACTCTGGCCCAACCACTGCCCTATCAGCTGGGTTATCCCAGCTTACTGGGGTGTTGCACTTTCTGGCATAAAGTGCTTCAAACGGGCTCATCTTCAGTAATGCTTAATACCCATTATTGTAGGCAAATTCTACCAAGTGTAGGTAGTCTTCCCATTTAGATGGTTTGTCCATCACATACATCCTTAGCATGTCCTCTATCACTTGGTTCGCCCTTTCTGTTTTCCCATCAAACTGAGGATGATAGGTTGTGTTGAAGTTCAGATTCGTTCTGAACCCTTTTAATAACCCTTTCCAAAACTTTGAGGTGAATTTCGGGTCTCTGTCAGACACAATTGTCTTGGGAATACCGTGCAATCATGCTACCTCCTTCATATAGATATCAACAACATTAGCTGCCTTGTGAGTAGTTTTCAATGGAACAAAATGGGCAGCTTTCGTAAGCTTATCCACCACCACCATGATGGAATCATGTTGCTTGTCGGTTCTGGGCAATTCTATGATGAAATCCATTGTCACCACTTCACACTTCCACTCAAGAATGGGCAATGGTTGTAGTAACCCAACTGGGTGCATATGCTCAGCCTTGACCCTTTGACATTCTAAGCATTTAGCTATGTACTCTACAATTTCCTTCTTCATGCCTGGCCAAAAGTAATGGCTCTTGACTGCCGCCACTATTTTCTAATATCCAGGGTGCCCAACATAAGGCACATTATGCATTTCTTTCAAGATCATAATTCTCAACTTCTAGAAATTAGGTACATAAATTCTATTTTTGTACAGGAGTGTTCCATCACCTTCCATTTTATAATCTTCAACTTTCTGTTGCATTTTACATTGTTGCAATTTTGTTACCAATTCCATGTACTGCAAATATGATTTTGTAGCCTTCACAATTCTTTCTTTCAAATCTGATTGGTACATGCTAATGTTTGTAGCATGTAACTCATGCACTCTCATATTGAGTGCATCAACCACTTTGTTTTTCTTTCCTTTGATATGCTTGATATCAAAGTCATACTCACAAAGGAATTCCAACCATATACTCTGCCTAGCATTCAAGTTTGGCTGATCAAACAAATACTTTAGACCATTATGTTTTGTCCTCAGTTCAAACCTCCTTCCCATGAGATAGTGCCTCCATTTATTCAGGGTGTGCACTATGGCTTCCAACTCCAAATCATGAGTTGCATAGTTCTTTTCATGTTCCTTCAGCTTTCTGGGTTCATAACATACTACAAATCCATTCCGACTAAGGACTCCCTCTAGTCCTTCTTCTTTGCATGCATCTATACAAAATCTTCATTCGGATCTGCAATCCTCAGGATTGGAGCACTGGTTAACAACTGTTACAAATGTTGAAAGCTCTTTTCACACTCTTTTGTCCACTGAAATTCTGCCCCCTTCGTTTGCAATGAAGTGATTGGGTGAGAAATTTTCAAAAACCCTGCAATGAATCTCCTGTAATAGCTAGCTAGACCCATAAAGGATCTGGCTTATGTCACATTCTTAGGTGTTGACCATCCTCTAATGGCCTCTATCTTCTCAGGGTCCACTGTTATCCCTTCCTCTGAAATGATATGTCCCAAATAATGAATCTTCTTTTGATAAAATGGGGACTTGCTCAATTTGGCATATAATTGATGCTCTCTTAGTACTTGCAACACCATCCTCGGATGATGTTCATGCTATTCCTCTGACATGGAATACACCAGGATCTCATCCAAAAATACTATGGCAAACTTGTCTAGTTAATCTATGAATACACCATTCATTAGACACATGAAAACATCGGGTGCATTTGATAACCCAAATGGCACCACTGTGAATTCATAATGACCATACCTTGTTCTAAAGGTGGTCTTGCTGATGTCTTCATCCTTTTTCCTTACCTGATGGTACCTTGACCTGAGATCTATTTTTGAAAATATCTTGGCATCCTTCAACTGATCGAAGAGATCATCGATCCTTGGCAAGGGATACTTGTTCTTTATAGTAACTTTATTCAATTGTCTGAAATTGATGCACAATCTCAATGCCCCATCTTTCTTCTTCACGAACAAGACCGGGGCACCCCAAGGTGACACACTTGGGTCTATGTACCCCTTCTTCAGAAGTTCTTCAAGCTGCATTTGCAACTCCTTCAGCTCTAGTGTACTCATTCTTTAAGGATTTTTTGACACTGGAGTTGCTCCAGGCATCAGGTTTATAGAGAAATCAATATCTCTCTTTAGGGGTAGTCCAGGTACCTCCTGGAATACATCTTCAAAATATTTTAATAATGCATGGTATTTAATATTTGACACCTTATCCTTAAGTGCTTCTTCCATACGAGCTGCAAATATTTGGCAACCCTTCTTGTAACACCTCTTCAACTGCATTGTTGAGATTTCTCTGACAGTAACTGCCCTTGGGATTCCCTACACTTTCCTTGGGTTTCCTTCCCCATCCAGGCAAGTGAATTCCTTGTTACAATGGTCTAAGATGGCATGGTGTTGATCCAACCAATCCATCCCAATTAGACAACCATAGGAACCTAAAGGTAAGATGTTCAATTCAACCCTTGTGCTCAGTCCATTCATGTCCACTGGACGGGACTTAACCAACTCAACAAACTTTCTCTTAGCTCCTGTAGCCAGCTGTACTAACCAAGATTTTCCATGCTTGCTTCTTGGCAAATGCAAACTTTCCACTATTCTAGGATCTTTATAACCATGACTAGCTCCCGAATCAATTAAAATAGTAATGGTTTGGTTGTTGATCATACCTTCGACTTCAATCATATATGACTGATATTATGCTTGCTTGTTGTCCAGGGATGTGTAGATCCTTGGTACACTTCTGCCCATGTCCTCCATTGTTTCTGCCTGTTGAACATTGTGGACAACTCTCACTTTGTCATTTCTATGGGGGAAATCTTTGTACCTATTATTTCCTTTACAACCCCAACATTCCATAGGTGGTTGTCTTGGCATTTGCTCACTTACTTCAGCCTTCCCAGGCTCTCTAAAACCTGGTTGTCCTTGAGGGCTATTCCTGAAAAATGATGGTTTGTTTCCCTTCTTCCTCTGCTCCCTCTTAAACTCCTTCTTGTCTTCCCAAGATTTTTGGAAAGTAGGCTTTTCTTTTTGCTAATCATATAAGCATTTTGCTCTCCTTATAGTTTCTTCCATAGTTTTTCGGTCATCATACTGGATCTTGTCATTGATGGAAGATGGCAGCCCACTTGGATACCTTTGAATCTTAACTGTCTCGTCCTTGATGAAGAGGACATATTTCAACAACTCCAAGAATCTTCTTTCATACTCATCAATGAACATACTTCCCATCTTGAGTTCGAAGAACTCTTTCATTTTCTCGTCATAATACCTCTTAGTTAAGTACTTGTTTTCAAAATGTCTCTTGAATTCCCTCCATGTAACATTCTTCTCTCTGACGTGTTGTACTTACACAAGTTGATCCCACCATATGGATGCCTTTCCTTTAATTTGGTAAATGGCAATTCTTCCCTCTACATGAGAAGAATAGTTATGTAGCTGGAAATATTTCCTCATGCCCAACAACCATGTCTTAGCATCTTCATCTTTCTTGGCGTTCTCCGTAAAAAATAGGAGGCTTGATTTTATTCATTTCACCCTTCAGTTAATCCACTTCCAATTTCCTATGCTTTCTGGTAGGAGATGGACTTGAACCGTTGTGTGCTCTCTGATTGGAATGTTCTGGGGAGTGACAGTGATGCCTGCTAACGCTTCTTGATCTTCCTTTCTTCTCAGGGGTCCCACGACTCCCTTTTTTGCTTGAGCCACTCTTCTTATCCAACTTCTTTTTTATTCTTTCCAGGCTCTGCATTAGCTTTATGTTGAATTCTCCATGTTGCTCCCTTGATTTTATGAGCTTTTTGTTATCTACTCTATGAGTCTGGACATCCTTCTGCAACTTTTCAATGATTTTCATCATGTTTCCTTCTTTATCTATCTCTTCTCCATGGCCATTGGAGTTTGTTCCTTCAACTCCCAAATGGACATCCCTTCCTCTTGCTTCATTCTCTGAACTGTAAGCATCCTGTGTCTCCTCCATTCCTCTGCACTATGTGACAATTCGGTTCGGTTTCGTCAATTGTTAACTCTGCAAAATGTGCAGTCAACCAAATTTTTGTCAGGCTATCAGTATTTAATAATTTTCCATAGGACTTAGACAATATGATTCAACAGAAAGAATATCAGACTCCATTTTCAATGGGTTTGCGTTGATCAAGAATCCCCACGATTCTATTTCTAAGCCTCGTTTTGTTCTGCAACAATTCACCATTTGATGCTATCCCCTTCTTCCTTAGTCCTTGGTTCGCTTGTGACCATGACTGGGACCTAGTGCTAATGATTTGGGCACTTATCCGGAGTGTTGAAACTTTGGGCTTCGAAGCTTAAGAGGTTCCCCTTTTTTCACACGTCACCACATCACAGAACAATGAACTTTAGAATGTGCGAAGGACGGTGGATCTATGGTCCACATTCCTTCATTCACCACTTCTTCCAAAGTGTCAAGTCTTCGGACTTCACCATCTGGCGCCAAGCCTCCACTGGGGCCCATGGTTTCCATGCTTGAACTAATAAATGTCGAAAATGTCACATCAACTTTAGTACTTTTCAAATTGCGGGGGCAAGGCTTGGTGGTTTTGGAGTAACCCACCAATCGTTCAACAATTGTCCCCACGCTCACACGTACCTCGTCTGGGAAACCGTGGTTTGGATTGCGGGACCGCCTTGTAGAATTATCTGCCACTCAACTTTGATCTCTGCAATGCCTCCCGGTCATCGATCTTGATAGATCATGATCAAAGTTAATGCGGGCCCGATCCAGCTAACTTCTTCACCAAGTTTAACTACCTTGTGTCACCCGCCCGATCGGAACACATGTCAACTTCATGTGTCCTGCCATGTGGTGCTCCGCGTTGTTTTCTCCCCGCTTTTGAAGTACACGATCTTTTGGCACGTGTCTTTTGCCGATCAACGACTATAAATTACTTTGGCTCTTCGGGCTTCGGGAGTTTCAACCTCTCCACACTTGCTTTCTTCCAGAGTGCTTTCACCCAAAATCGATGCGTGTCTCCCACAAATCGACGACTACAAATCACTTCGGATCTTCAGGCTTCAGGAGTTTCAACCTCGCCACACCCGTTTTCTCCCGAAGTGATTTCACTCGAATTCGACGATCTGTCGACGCGTGTCTCCCACAGATCGATGGCTGCAATTCACTTCGGCTCTTTGGGCTTTGGGAGTTTCAAACTCTCCACACTCATTTCTCCCAAAGTCCATAGATTTATGCCACATATCCTCTCTCTCAGATCAACGACATAGACAAACTTCGTTACTCCGCAGATTTCCAAAGGAACTCACGGCTAACTGCCTCACAACTTTTCCAGATCTGACGGTCTGGGTTGACTCTGCTTCCTCCTGAAGAAATTCTAACCATTAACTTGTTAAACCTTGAGAGTTTCTCCCCTTTTGAATATTTCTTCCCGCTATCTCTCCTGAGCTTCGTTTCTCGAACCCCTTTCTCCTTAGAGGGTTGCTTCGACACTTAGTCGACTTTCAGATCTATGCACTCCTTGCAATAGATCTTCGTGTCCCTTCACGAGAAAACTCAAGCTATTTCTTCCGATATTTTTGAGTCAAAGACTATGTCGACGCACTCCTTGCACCCAGGGACGCTTTGAACCTCGAATTTTGTCCCTTTCAACAACAATTCACTCTGAAATCTTTGTCTCTTTAACTACCATGGCCCATCCAAGCTCAGTGTCGAAACCATGGCTCTGATACCAATTTGTAATGTCCCCAACCACCGACCCCTGCCGGGCAACGCTACCTAAACAACCTTAACCTTGCCTTTACTTCTCTGATATCGTTTCTGTGACATTCTCGACCTTAAATAACAGGCCAGGCCATGCCATCGAGTAACTTTGCGGAAATAATCACATATGAAACTTAACCGAAAGATAGAGATAACATCTGGTATTCACACTTATAAATATATATCTATCTAATGCAATTAAACAGACGTCAGTACTCTAGTCATGCACATGTTCATGTGGAAGCAAAATTTAACACATACATGCAACATATATATATACATGCATTACTCGTTAATTATAATGCAAATACAAATACACAACATACAACGAACACAAAATTGGTACTTATCTTTTAATAGATGACCACTAACTACGTGTAGACCTTCCACAAACCTCCCAGCCTTAGACCACGCTGCTCATCATGCTTAGCAGTGGGTCACCCCTGAGCTGGGACTAAACTCCACCGGGCAAGGGAATTCAAGGCTTGGCAAGGACAATAAGGAAGTTGCACATAACAACAGGAAGAATCTTTTATCCCAGGAGCCACTTACTCCCACAACCCACAGACCCTCATTCCCCACATGCCTACTCCACCCAGGAGGGTATACCTTCACTAATACAAGTCCATAAACTACTACACCTCCCTTACCTTGGGCTTCAGCAACAGGATGGACTAGAAGTATCAGAGTACTATAGCTGCTACGGGACTCCCTTCCAGGAGAAATCACTTCCCAGCAAACTCTCTCACCTGGGAGAGTTGCTCACAGGCATGAAAACCTGCTTCTTTAATTCATCTCCTAAGCAAGAAGCAACAACATTCAGCTACACACAGGTGACGACAACAACAGAAAATAGGTATTGACATAAAAAATGGCAACAACCAAACGCTAAGACACAGCACGACTCAGGCGAATACAATTGTGTCGGGCTTCACAGGAGACACACTGGATAAATCAAGTATCACTGCAAGATTCCAAAGGTGCGTACTAGATACAGAGGCGATGATGATGGAGAACTGGTTCAATGCGTGAATCCTCGATCAATCGAGAAGGTGACAGACTTCTAGAGAATCATAAGGGTCGTGAGGAAACTCGAAACTGGTTCAATCGCAAGGATGGAAACAACACTAAAGTGGGAAGCGAACCCCCAATGAGTTGGCTTTCCCCACTATAAATTGCATGCACCCATGTTGACACATGTCTTCCCGAAGCCGCATGAGTTCCACTTAGCACTCGTTCCCTTTTTCCAAGAAAATTAGGACAACATGGCTTATGTCAACCATAGCCTTTGGGAAATAATAATAAAATATTATTCCCTTTGAGGTAATCCCTCTAGCTTAGCCCCTAGGCCTAAACACTTAGCCCCCTCCCATACCCTACCTAGTGTATCTTAGTCCCTTGTAACTCTTCTTCGTGGTCGGTCTACACGCAACAATGTAATTTTATTAATGATGTGAGTATTTACATATACAAAATCAGGCTCATTGGCCTTAACATCTGGCTCACCAGCCTAATAAACACATAAGTCTCTCAGCTTATAACCACTTGGCTTACCAGCCTATAAACATAATTACAATTCAATAGGGGCTCGACCTTGGGGTGTTACACTCATACTCCAGTATTGAGAAGATCGCTTCGGGAAAGAAGGCAACCAGAAATGTATACCGCACAATATTTCTGTTCAAATTTTGCTTTGTCTATTATTGATGATGATCCTAGAACTATTAGGGAGGCAGTGGATTCAGAGGATGGAAAACTCTGGAAAAAGGCCATAGTTGAAGAAATGGAAACCTTGGACAAGCATGAGGCTTGGGATATAGTGGAGTTGTTGACTGGAAGAAATCTCGTTGGCAACAAATGGGTGTTTAAGAATAAGTTGAATGCATAAGGTAAAGTGGATAAATACTAAGCAAAGGTTATTCCCAGGCAAAGGGAATTGAATTTGGTGAAATTTTTTCTCCTGTTGCCAAGTTAACTTCTATCAGATTTCTTTTATCTGTTGTTGTTGCATTTGATTTTGAAGTGGAACAAATGGATGTGAAGACAACATTCCTACATGGGGATCTGGAAGAAGAAATCTACGTGAAGTAGCCAGAAGGATTTGTTGTGAAGGGAAAGAAAGAGCCGGTATGCAAGCTGGAAAAGTCCCTATATGGGTTAAAGAAATCACAAGGGATGTGGTATAAAAAATTTGATACTTATGTGTTGGGACTCGACTTCATAAGGAGTAAACAGGATCACTTTGTGTATTTCAAATTAATTGGTGATCATCTTATTTATTTGGTCTTGTACGTGGATGATATGTTGTTAATGGGAAATGACAAGGACATTATCCAGGATGTGAAAACTCAGTTGTCCTCTAAAATTGACATGAAGGATCTTGGTGCTACAAATTTCATTTTGGGTATGGAAATCAAAAGAGATCGATCAAATAGGAAACTTTGGTTAAATCAAATGAAATATGTCAAGGCAATATTGTAGAGGTTTAATATGCAGGAATGTAAACCAGTCAGGGTTCCTATTCCTATGGGTGTAAAGTTATATATGGATCATTGTCCCAAAACAAAGGAAGAGGAAGAGGACATGTCATGTGTTTCATATGCAAGTGTGATTGGCAATTCATGTATGCAATGGTCTATATTAGACCTGACATTGCACATGCAATGGGAGTTTTGAGCAGGTATTTGTCAAAACTAGGAAAGGAGCATTGGACAATAGTAAAAATGGTTTTCAGATATTTGCGTGGCACTACTAGTTATGGATTGTGCTGCCAAGGAAGACTAGGATTGGACAAAGTGTTGGACATTCATGGCTTTGTGGATGTAGATTGGGTTGGATATTTGGATAGCAGAAGATCTACAAGTGGGTATGTGTTTAACCTATTTGGAGGAGCAATAAGTTAGATGAGCAAAAGACAGTTTGTAGTGGCACTCTCAACCACAAAAGTCGAATACATGGCAACCACTCATGCAAGCAAGGAAGCAGTATGGTTACAAAGATTGTTTTTAGGTATTGGGTTGTTACAACAAGCTGTAAGGATAGATTGTGACAATCGAAGTGCAATCTTCTTGGCGAAGAACCCAACTTATCATTCAAAGACAAAACATATATACGTTTAGTATCGATTTGTGTAACATCCCTAGTTTTAATCCTTGTGAATTAGAATGTAATTGTATAAATTTGATTTAGGCTAGTGAGCCAATGTGTTGGGACGAAGAGCTCGTATTGGTTTAATATGGCCAGGGGAAAATGGTATATTATGTCCATTGAAATAATTAGTCAAATATAATCGATGGTTGTGATATGAGAAGGATGAAGAATGATGGGGAGTTGTGATTACACAAGAGAGAGGGGTCCAAGAGGGATTTATTTATGGGTACTAACCCAACCCACATTCTTGAATTATGTTATCATTGTGTATAACCTTCTATTTGTTGATTGAGTGTTCCTAAAGCCAAACATTGAATTCATGTAAGAGGGTGGAAATGGGGAGTCACATCCCAGAGTTATTGAGAGCATGGGCATGAGTAAAATCGGCTTGAAGAAGAGTGTAAGTCAAGTCAAGCAAGCAAACAAGGAGAGGAAAATGTGTGTGGCCAAGGGGGCAATTATTGGGAACAATCACATTTTTGCATGGAGAGTAGTTTTTACTTGCATATTTTGGACAAAAAGAGCAAAGATGAGTGTTGGGAAGAGCACCAACCATGTTGGGATTGAAAGCAACCATTGTTGGGTTGTGTTTTATGTTCAGAAAGAGGTTTGTGTGCTTGTAAATCAGGTTGTAAGTCTGTGAAGTATTTTATGTCGAGAAAATGACTCAAGAGCCTTGTGAGGGTTGTTGTGAGCACTCCTGGAATAAATGGGAGGATTAATGATTAATCAGATGCACTAGAGCCTTGAAGGGAAGTGGGAAGGCTCGAGAGACTCTGTGCAGTGAAGAGGGATCCCATTCCTTGGGTTGTGCAGGTTGTGGCAAATAGAGAGGAACCTGAGTTTTGGGGTGTTGTGTGTGGAAAGTGGATAGCTAGAGGGTTGAATCTCCTTGTGGACTCATAGTGGATAGCTCAATGGTGGCTTGTTAGTAATAGAAAACGAACAAGAATGCCTAGGGATGAGAGTTTCATCCTTTGTATGCAGCGAATTGGTTATATATTGACAGATAAGTTATTTGTTGTATTTATTATGATATTTTGTTAGGTAAATGGTTTATATGAACGATGTGTGATATGTAGTTGGTAAGCTACAAGAAATTAACAAGCAAAATATCTTATGTTTTAATGTGTGTTTTGCACGTAATGTTGCTCAACTAGAGGCTCGATATGTTACAATATGATATTGAAGCTTATGGTTTAACACTAGACCAATATGGGCCAAGAACCAGTGCGAATTTGGGTAAAATTCACTGGTACAGATATGTCTGTGACGAATTTGAGGGAAAAAAGAGAAAATTTAGAGTGAAATCCCCAAATTCATGGGGAAATTTCAAGTGAAATTTCCACAGAACCCTCTCAGAGATGATACGGGGCATCGGTCTGCATAGTTAAATTCGACTTAGAAGGTTGGATTTTGTATTTTAATAGTCATTGTAGCGCTGGAGAGAATTCAGTGAATTGATGATCGAGATAATGTTTGATCTTGAGATCATGTTTTATCTTGAGATCAACGACTTAGATTCATTAAGATATTTATAAATTTATAAATTTTCGACTGTTTAGAAGGTTGAGTAGATCAAAGACCAAGATTTATTTTTGAGGGTTTGGGAAATGGATTAGATCGATGGTCTGGCTTCATTTTTGACTGATGGGAGGTTGGAGTCGATCGACAGTCAAGATCATCTTGGCTAGGAGATTGACGACCCAGATTGACCTGGGATTTGAAAAAAAAATCTCTAAGTGTTGAAGTTCGGCAACAAAATTTGTCAACGACCGATGGTTGGATCGACGATATTAGTGAAGAATTGGGCTCGACCAAAAGAATTGTCGAAGGTCGGGCGTCGACCGATTCAATGAAGTGTTTCGATCAGACAAGATAAATTGTCGATGGGCCAATGGTTGGGCATCAGTTGATTCGGTGAAGTGTTTCGATCGAACAACAAAAATTGTTGATGGCAGGGCATGAGTCGAATTGACAAGGTGTTCGGGTCGTCCGAGAGAAATGGTCAATCACTGACGAAGGAAAATAAGATGACGATATGTCATGCCACATTAGAATCCACGTGTAATGCCATGTTAGACAAGTTTATGCCTCAGGATGATGTGTCATGCCAGGTTAGCATCTACGTGTCATGATGTGTCATGCCATGTTAGCATCTACGTGTCATGACATGTCAACATAGTTTCCACGTTAGACAAGAGATGGTCGAAGGCCGATGGTCAGGGTTTGGCGAAATTGTAACTAAGTTGCTCGTCAAAGGAATTTGTCGATGGTCGAAGATCAACGAGGTTTATAAGCAACATACTGTTTGTGAATAGAAATATTGATGGTTGATCACCGATGATCGGAGATTGGCGAGATTCACGGGCAGTTTTCGGTTTGCAAAGAAAAAACAACCAATGATCGGGCGTCGAGGAGATTAGTGGGTAAGTTTGGTTTACAATAATAAATTTTCGATTGTCAATCGTCGATGTAGAGTGGATCAATGGTCCATATTTCTTCTTATTGGAGATCAACAACTCGGATTAAAACACTAAAACAATCAAATTTCTATGAATTTTTCGAGTTTTTTAAGTCATTAACTTGCAGAGATGTTTTGAGGCCCTAAACAACGTTTTTAGCAATTCTAATTTTCAAGACTGTACATTCCATAGGCACCACATAGAGTCTTTGTAGCTTAAATAAAAAGAGCTCGAGGAGAGCTTTCTAATGAGCTAAATTGTTCGCAAAATAGAGCTCGTATGAGGAAGTTACAAGTGAAACAATTAAGGTAAAACTTCGACACTAGTTTACTTTCGGAGGGAATAACTCCTACTCCTAGCTCCGAAGTCCATTTAGGGAACATGAGAAACCCATGGAAAGATATTGAACCATATAAGACAACCATGGAGCCATATTTGTAATTTGGGTAAGTAAAAATGTGCAGAAAGAGAAATAAGACACATGTAGCATACAAGGTTAAAAATATAAAACAATCAAAACTTCTGGACGTTGTAACTATCAGTCTAAAGCTCGGTTAAGGGTGAAATTGTGACAGATCGCTCAAAAGGTAGTAATGGGAATACCTAATTCAAATTATGTCAAAGCACCAAGGAAATAGATGTAGGGATGCATTAACATGGCTAAAATTGTTAGGCCAAGAGAAAACACAAAGGGGCAAAGTTGGCATTTCCAAATTGTTGCAGTTTTTGACTAGAGCATTAGTTTGACAATTTGAGAGTTGTTGTGAATTCAATGTTAGTAGAATTTTCTGTGTCATGTAGAAAATTTTAAATGGTTACAAACAAAATTACCTATAAAGGTGGCCAAAGTTGGTGTTTGAAATTATTTTTCACTTGGGAAAAGGTGCACAAAAGGGGTAATTAGCAATATTCAATTGACTATAACTTTTTGCTCGTTGCTCATAATTGAGCAAGGAAGTAGTAAGTGGAAAGATATTGGATAGTAGAATCTAGACATCCATTCATATTTTAGTCTTGAGCCAAAGGATCCTCAATGAATTAGAAGGAATGTTTCTAGTGAACTTGAAGGACACCATTGAGTAGAATGGAATCTCAGGAGGCCATAACTTTTGGCTTGTAAATCAGATTGAAGCATGAGTATGGTCATTAGAAAGATAATTCATAGGAAAACATGATAGAAGGTCTAATTTCTCCAATGGAACATTGATTTTCTCCATAAAGTTACAGGAAAAAGTGGATTTATACTCCATGAAAAATGTAACTACTTGTGAAGATTTTTCCAAATAATGTCAAAGTCTGGAGAAACTTTCCCAGATGATAGAGGTGAGTGCCATAGGAAATTGTTGGGTAAGGAAGAGTGTTGAAACTCATGATAGTTCCTATGCATAAGTACGGAGGCAAATTTGAATTGTAATATCTTAGCAAAGTAAAAAGGGGCAAAGGTTATTAACAAGGCATTGTTAATACRCAGAGGAGCACTCTAGAAGAGAGTGTTGTGTGAAGGGACTGCTAGCAAGAGGATAAGATTCAACAAATAAGGACTGTGTGGGTCTGTTCTATATTAATCCCAAGGTCCATTGGACAACGAAGCAGGTCAAGCTTGTGCAATTGGTTAAATCGTCAAAGAGCTGCAAAAGGAAAGTGCAAAGTTGCAGGGCAAGTGATGCAAGGTGGACAAAGGTCTAAGGAAGAGAAAAGGATATTAGTATTCAACTGTTATAGAGTCTGAACAGTTTGCAAAGGAGAATCAATAGAGGTTCTCACATAAAGCATGAATTTGATAGGTGAGGAACGTTATTGCATGCACAAGGAGTTAAAGAGAACTCTATAACATTGAAGGTATAAATATAGTGAAGGCTACAAAGCTTGTTGTAAGAGAAGGAAAGAAGGATGCCATGGGATGAGGTGTGACTCATGGAGTGGATGAGTCACCTCTATGTGAAAGTATAGGAATGCAAGAAGAGGATATTGTTAGATATGATCTAGCAACTTTTGTCTAAAAGTACTAAAGGAAGAAGGTTGTATCTATTATTAGAGTGTGGAATGACATTAGGGTATAAGCACAAATGGAGGATGTGTAGCATTCCATTTTCAGTAGAGTGGTCTTGAGTGGCCAAGTAGTGCTTCACAATGAATCACTCCATGAACCAAAGAGTGTTATTTAAAAATTGAGAAAATACATGGATAACAAAAGATACTAGTAAATATGGAAAAAAAAAA
>JASDQU011177629.1:4774-14792 GCA_032191745.1 Picea mariana
ATTATTTTTCTTCAAATGTTATATCAATGTAGAATTATTATCCAATAATGAGCAGTAAGAAATAAACAATCACACACATACACAGTACACTAGTGTTTTACGTGGAAACCCAAATCGAGAGAAAACCACAGAATGCTTTTTCTTATATGTCTTGAAGAATTACATTCATTGGAAGTACCAACTTCCTTTGTTTTCCAACTGCAACTGGAAGGAGGGTCCAACCCCCTAGTTTTTCAGGCTACAACCCGAGGGAAGCTCCAACTCCCCAAATCTCTGGCTACAACTAGAAGGAGGCTACAACCCCCAATGTTCTCCGGCTACAACTGGAAGGTGTCTACAACCACCTGTCCTTGCCCCGTCCTGCCACCCTGAAGTAGAAGTAGAATGATGGAACCACTGTTACACTATCACTGTGAGATATACCACTGTAAACCTGTACCAATAAATCTGAACCATGCATCAACTTGTACCTCAACCTGTAATCAACCTGTACCACAAAAAAGTGCATCAACCATGCACCAACCTGTAATCAACATGTACCATAAACAAGTGCATCAACCATGCACCAACCTGTAATCAACCTGTACCATAAACAAGTGCATCCAACCATGTGCCAAGTATGTACCAATCATGTGTCAACTACTTATCAACTATGACTCATCAATATGTACCAACATCATCAACTATACACCTCATGTATGTGCGCCAACTCATCAACTACTTGTCTCAACCATGTACTCAACATGTACCTCAACCAAAAGCCCTCATCGATTTCATCATCCAAATCTGATTTGTAGCTCTGTAATAAAACTGGTGTATATGATCACATTCCTGCAAACCTTCATTAAATTTGAAAACAAGAGACTAGCATTTTCATCAAAATTTTCTTTAGTCTCACATGCCTAGTTTTGGATTAGTCAACAACTCTAACTTGAAGTAATCATAACTTTGAACCTGTAATGTATAAAGATTTGAAACTAATATACAATGTTCTTCAGTGTTATTTATGCAATTCCTCCAAGTGGCACTACTTGGAACCTCTCATAAAAGGAGTTATAGCAAAAATGGCATACCTTGCTGAATTCTGGCTTATTCTAGAGAGCGACTTTGTAGAGCATGCCACGCACAACATATTTTGATGAAAGGATTTTAAAATATTACATAGCATACTAAAGAATGTACCCTAACCAACACAATTGGTCTCACTGAATTTGGATCTATTATGAAGAAGTTATGACGTTTTTACCCGAAACACTTGATTTTGACTAGTTTGAGGACTGACCACAAACCCTATTTTCCACAGAGTGTAACTCCCAAAATACAACGACCCACAAGATGAATTTTTAACCATAGATACTTGGATATGTTTTCTCACTTTAATAGAAATTTCAGGATCTGAATCATTATATAAAAAAATTTATAGCGAAAATGGTGAGATGACCTGAAAATAACATACCTTAGAAAACACCATAATTTTTTTTTATCCTTCCTTGCATTTCGGCCTTCTTTTCTTCACTTTCCTCAGAATTTCGGCTTAGATATCATTTTTATACCTCAGACACCTATAGATATTCAATATTCTCAAGTGTGATTAAAATGAGAGAGCCTTGCCTCTTATTTATACTCTCCGAGTAGCTTCCTTAAAAACATCTTCTAGGTCACTTGGCCCCACTTTCCTTATTTTAGGGTTGGGTCCACTTCTAATTTCTCCATTAGAATTATTATTGAAATAATTTATTTTGTATTCACTTTGAATTATAATACACTCATTACTTCACTTTATTATTTACCTTTTAAAATCTCTTAAACCACTTTGATTACTTTGACCTTTTAGGGCTTCTAGATGACATATGAGGGTCCTCCAACTTCGTAAGGCCATAACTCTCAAACCGTGAGGAATTATGTGACGTTCTACATACCACCAGAAATGGCATGACATGTACTATCCATATAGAATATTATTATCTGAAAATATATCATAACTCATACCGTTACCCATCAAACAAACTTGGGTCCATTACCCAAACCTGGGGTCTCCAACTTCTCATGGCCATAACTCTCNTTATGTGACGTTCCACATACCACCGGAAATGACATGACAAGAACTATCCATCTAGGATATTTTTCCTGACAAATTCACTTTCCTTCATCTCATTATTCCACAATTAAGCATGGGTTCTCTTACTCCACAAAGCGTCTTCCCGTGAGGGCTTCACCAAAAGGGGACCACTTTGGAGTTCATCCATATTTACTTCTTATCAACCATAAAAAAAAATAACGAGTCATATTTACATCAAACTCTATTGGGTCCATTACCCAAACCTTTGTGCTACGGATCTTTCTTCAAGGGTTGACATCAATGACAACCAACCTTAATCAACAATTTGAATGCGTTTGTCATATAGGCTGGGATTGGGGCTCCCGCGGACCATAAGAGAAATATGTACAAGAAACATGACTATATAAAGAATAAGTGGGCGATGATAGAGTGTAATACTTGAAAATTAAATAAATTGAAAGGTAACAGTCTTTGGATAGAAATTTCTATTTAAAAAAGTGGAATAAGTGGGTTGATAAACAAAGCAGGATGAGATCTGTAGACTTACAATGATGGTAAATATGACCCCTTTTGTTATTTGCTTGTGGATGCCTTTTCATTGATATCGTCAACGATTGCTGGAATCGTGGCAACTGGATGTTGCCTTTCGTCGACGGCCTGCTTCAATTCCCTTTCAAGCCATTCTTCAATGTAGCTTCTCATTGGGGCGACGTTGATCTCATTCCGTATTTTTATGTTGAAAAGTTCGTTTTCTAATTCCCCGAAGTCGATAGAAAGATTACGCAGAGCCTGAATAGTCGACTAGCTAGTCGTCAATGTGATCTTGACCATATTCAAGGATGCTGTAAAACTTTTCCAAAGACAACGCCTTAAACATATCAACTTGTTTATCGAAGTCTTGCCTAGTTAAGGGAAAGGAGTTGACGATTAAGTTGGGGTCTTGGAAGTCGTTGGTCCTTCTGGCTAAGTTTATTCTAGACAACCTTGTGAATAATTTTTTTTTTTTTGATATGGCTTGTTCACATAACTGAACAATGAGATGCAGGTTCTTCACTTTTTCTTTACAGCATGCATTTAATTGATCGATTCGGTTTTTGGATGGAAGATCTTGTTGTCTTCTTCTTGTTTCTGTCATGTTGTTGACAATGGTGCCAAAAGGAAGGATCGTGTTTAAATAGCAATGATCTTCATCTTTTAACTCCACCTACAAATGTTCAGGCAAACTATGTGCCTTGGTTCCAAGGGAAGTCATGGTTTGTGATGTTTCCCATGCCTCAATAACCAGTTCCATTCTTTTCTTGATATTATTCTCCACATATCCTCTACAGGATGTGAGGAGGCTGGAGGATCCTTTTAACTTGGCTGCAGGGGTTCCAGGCATGGCTATTGCCAAAGGATTGGCAAGCAATGGCATAGGAATCAAAGCCTCTTCCAATTCCTTGACCCGGTCCTTCAGTCTAGAATTCTCGGCCTCGATGCCTTCGATGGAATCATGAAGTACATATCCGCTCGCTATGTGAAGTTGACAGATTTGGGACGACCGCATGTTCGTAAGGCTAACTTTTGAATGAGATATTCCTTTCTTATTTTTTACATTTTTTTTTTCAATAATCAATTTTTTTGACTGGTTGTCAAAAACAACACTCTGGAACATGAAGGATTCATCTTCGTCAAAATTTTCGGTACCAGATATGTCCATTAGACGACCATGTTGGATGGCGTCTCTGGGCTGATCAAGGTAGTGGAGTACGCTATCCAAATCAGGCTGAAGTTCCATGTTCTCACTCTGAATTTCGGGCTCTTCCACCTGTCCCACATTTTTTTCTCTTCTTGTCTACTGGAAGCTTGTGAGAACTATCAATTTTAGAGTGAGGAGGGTTGTTATCTTCTCCTCCGTTTGAATAACTCTGAGTTGCTTTGTTGCTGTGGTGGGCCGTTGGAGTGATGCTATGGGATGTCGTACTTTTTGGAGTGCTATTCGTCGATTGAACACTCTTGTCACCAGTGCCTTTTCCAGGTCACGACATCAGAAGCAGAACCATTGCCGCCAGTGTCTCTGTTTTCGGTCAGGTATTTTTTGAAAAAACAATTGTCGAAGACAAGTGTTTGTAAATGTTGTAGAAATTTTTTATCGGGGTTGAACCCTCTTAGGATTTCAACATATCTCAGGTTCAAGTTGCTAGAATGCGCTGCGAATTCGTCAATTTTGTTGACATTCTTCAACACGAAGTCCCCGACTTTCCAAGGTAGAGGAATGAACTGTTTTTTTCTCTTCTCTTGGAATAGATGCAACCAGTAGTTGAATTGTCGTGCTACTTCTGCAACAAACATTTTGTCCATAATGTGACATGGAAGGAGAGCAGGTTTTTCCCTGGAGCCAAAAATCCTTATCACAGTGTAATTATCCAAATGTTCAAGTGTCCCCTTCCTGTCCAAAAAACTAGTTGCATGTTCAAATATGCAGGGAGCATCTTCTCCTAACAAAAAAACTTTGAAAACAGACACAAAGCCATTAAAAACTTCATAAAAATGTTGGGAGGCCTTGTGCTTCCACAAGGCCTGTTACCAAAACATTACTGGGTCGAATTCCTAGTTGACATTCTTGGACAGAGACAGTTCTAGAAACTGGCAACAATCTGTTATCGCAAAAACTAAGTAGGATGACATATAAAATTTCTTTTTCCTTTTGAAGCTTGACAATTGGGAACATATTTCATGGGAAATTAACTTGCCCCAATAAAAAATGGCTTGTTCCTTGACTGTGAAATACAAAATATAAAGAGCCATCCAGGAAATAGTTGTTGTGGACTCCTGTCCCGTTATTCTTGTAAACAGCCATGCAATTTCGCGGAATGGATTTCTAAATGAACTAACCTGCAAGCTTGTGATATCTTCAGGAACTACAATCAGGTCTTCCAATAAATGGGGCAAGAGGTCCAACCCATTATTATTCTTTGCTAGGAACTGTTTGGAATCTTCTCCTCTAAATGCCAATGTTGGCTTTGACAATCTTAACATCTGGCGGAAGACCTGAGGTGACAAAGAAATAGAAGAGCAGTCCTGCAGTGGAATAATTCTTTTGACTGAAATAAATTTATCGGCGCACCAAGAGACCAACTCCTTACAATAAAAAATTTAGGGACACATCTTGCACGAGCAATCCCAGAGGTCCAAATTACTTCGTTCTGGGCGACATAGGTTGAGTAATAAGAATATGCCCTGGACCACTAGAGGTTCTGGTCCTCGTGCCCGAAGATGTTCACTATATCTCCACAGAACTGTTGTCGAGATGATGCCATAAGTTTATGAGAATGTTGGTTTGCTCTAGAGGATGGGTTGAAATGGAGATTTGGAGTCAATAATGTAACTCTCCGCAAAATGTTGGTTAAGTTCTTATGAATGGGAAAGCTCCTCGAGCCTTTCGCTGATTAATGACAATTTGTATGGGTGGTGCATGATGAAATGTTAGCAGTAACACTTACTTATTGCATATTTAGAAGTGTGAAGGTGGTGGGTACGACGAAGAGCAATTAAATATTGGAGGTTTCGTGAATGTGCCAAGCCGATGATGTGCGAACAACATTTCATGATTTTGAAATCAACACTCGGAAGGTATAATATAACCCCATGCAAATCTTTGTTTAATGTGTATTAATAGGAGATATCCTCGAGCCTTTCACCCATCAATGACAATCTATACGGTTCTTGCACGATGGGCTATTAGAATTAAATGTCAGTAATTGCATATTTAGAAACAAGATATATATATATATATATACACATGTATTAAAACAATTTTTTTATTATTATAGACAAGTGAGAAGGTAACAGAGATGGGGGAGAGCAAGGAACAAATGACAAGGTCTGAAAAGCGGTTGGACATGAGTCAAAATAGGGTTACGGGGGATACTCAAGAGAGGCGAGTGTCCCATGGTCAAATTTTATGTATCAATTTTTTTTACTACAAAACGTGTAAAACGAAAGAGAGCATGATGGGGCAGTTCAACAGTCGGTTTGTATATTTGTGGAATTTCGGGAAAGTGTCTAAGTATGATTTTTTATTTATTATAGACAAGTGCCAAGGTCAAGGAACGAATGGTGAGGTCTGAAAAGAGGTCAGACGAGATTCAAAATAGGGTTACGAGAGATACTCAGGAGAGGCGAGTGTCTCGTGGTCAAATTTTATGTATCGAAATTTTTTACTGCAAAACGTGTAAAACAAAAGAGAGTATGATGGGGCAGTTCAGCGGCCGATTTGTATATTTGCGGAGTTCCAGGAAAGTGGTCAAGTATGGAATAGGGAAATGGTCGGTCGAACTCATTTTTAGAATCGAGGATTGAAGATTTTGTGAACGGACCAACCCGACGACACAAATGACATTCCATGATGTTTGAAATTAACAGTCGGAAGGGATAATATAACCATCCAGAATCTTTGGTTTTATGCGTATTAATGGAAGATTTCCTCAAATCCTGGTTTAGCATTAACACTTGCTAATTGCATAATTAGAAATAAGATCTTATATATAATTGATAATTGCTAATTGCAAAAGGGCGTGGGCATAGGAAACAACGATTAGGAATTGGATATTTCTTGAACACGCTAACCCGACGATCCACAAAAGAAATTCAAAGAAATGGCGAAGTATGGAAAGCAAACAGACGGGCTTCAAAATGGGGTGACAATAGTTTCACAAAAGATGTGAGGACCCGACGGTTAAATTGTATGTCTCGGAAGTTCTCAGTGCAAAATTTGTACCATGGAAGAGGGCATGATAGGTAGAATGTAATACGAAAGATGGTATGATCTGAGTTCAGTTGCAAATTTGTATATCGCGGAAGTCACGGTACTGTTCCCAGGTCATGGAACAATAGAAGTCCAATATAGAGCCTACCTACCGGGAATCCGCGGTTGGAGAAGTGACTGGGTATGGAATGGGGAAGCACTCGGTTGGTGTCATGGTATAAGAGCACGAGTGCAAACGTGAACCCGCAAGTCTTCCTACTCGCGTAGCTAGACATTTTCGAAAAAATGAATAAGAGATGAGAAAGATAAATTTCAGGAAACAGGCAAACATATATTTGTCTAAGCATAGAATACGGAAAATAAGGGCTAATATGTTCACATCTGTAATATATATCCCATTTCCTTCCAAGATATATACTTGGAAAGAAGTGCGAAGGTGGTGGGCACATAAAACAACGACTAGGAATACTATCCATAAGTTTGCTTGGTTCTTGGTTGGATGCTTCCTCTGTCAATTTGTATATCGTGGAACTCAGAGTGTTGTTTGCAGGACACATAACAATATAATTGCAATTTTTTAGCCAGCCAACCCGCAAGTCCGCCTGTCAATTTGTATAGTGCGGAACTCTGGATGTTGTTTGTAGGGAACAAAACTATAGACGACATGCTTTGCCCTTTAATATAACCTCTGTGACGCAAATGTGGTATGTAGCTCATTTTATCACTTTTCCATCCGTAAACAATCACAATCTTGATCCCGCCAACCCTGGAGTCCGTCTGTCAATATGTATACCACGAAACTCCGAGTGCTGTTTGGAGGACAAAGAACAATAGAAGTGCAATGTTGAGCCAACCAACGCGTAAGTCCGCCTGTCAATTTGTATATCACAGAATTGTGGGTGCTACTTGTAGGACACAGAAGAATAGAGGCCCAATTTTGAGCCTTCCATCCCGAGAACCCGCGATCCAAAAAGTGGCTAAGTATGGAATGAGGGAGTCGTACATGAGGGAACCCTTATCAGCCTATTTTGAAACTCATGGTAGAGGTCCAAGTGCTGTTTGCAGGCGACAGAACGATGGAAGTTCAATATAGAGCCCGGGTGTCTGAATGGCTACTAGTTGGTCGGAGTCACATTTTCGGAAAAAAAACTAAGTAAAGAGAAAGAGAGAGTAGAGGGGAAAAAGAAACAACAATTTGGTCAAGTATTGAAGAGGGAAAAGAAGGTCCAATATTTTCAAATCTGTAATAGATATTCCATTTCTTGGCAAGATCTTTTTTGTGTGTTGCTGAATAAGTTGTATACATATTGCATATACTTGGAAAGAAATCTGAAGGTAGTGTGCATAGGAAACAACATCTAGAAATTTGAAATTTACTGAACCCACGAACTTGACGATCCGCCAAAGAGATGTCAAGAAATTGTCAAGTGTGAAAAGTGGTCGGACGGGCTTCAAAATAGGGTGACGTATTCACGAGGAGCTGTAAGGCCCCGAGTGTCAAATTGTATATATCAGAACATTTTGGTGCAAAATGTGTAACATGGAGGAGAGGATGATGTGGGAGTCCAGAAGTAAATTTGCATATCGCAGAAGCCGGAGTGCTATTTGCAAGTCACAGAACAATGGAAAGTGAAATTTAGACAAAGGGGAAGCATTCGGTCAAAACGTGTGAATTCGCCAACCCGCGCGGTAAGGCATTGTCGGAAAAAAACGATTAAGTAACCAGAAAGAGAAACTACAGGGGATAAGAGAGTGGGAAAATAGAAAGGCGGAGGGCAATTTTCGTAAGCGCTAATTGGTTTCAAATAAGCCCCATTGTTGCAAAACCATCATTTTCTAGTAATTGTCAGCAAATGCTTTGTTGAAGATTAGATTTTATTGCAACTTGTGGGTGTAAGTGTGTTCTTGATACATTCTTCCATGACTGTAACATATTAACTTAAATATTAAACTTCTTGCATTATGGGTTGTTAGCATTAAAGCTTAATAATTGCATGTCTAGAAAGAAGAATGGCGATTTTGCTGCAACATTGTGATTCGGTATTGCTATGTTCTATCTGCATTGTGAATATAATTGAACATTGGTTTGAAACTATGTGTAATCCATTTTTTTGTTTGCATAAAATTCTGGTGGATCGACACAGTAAATTGTTATATAATTGTTAGATGCTCCATCTTAGAACAAATTACCTAAGCAAATACAATATCGAACAACTACGAGACTATCGAACCATGCCAATGAGAAGAGGAGTTAAATCCAGAAAAGAAGCAACAATGAAGACTCCAAGGCAAAAATTTTTAATAGCAAATCCATTTAAAAAAAAAAAAGAACATTGAACACTGTACATCTATCCTAAGAAATTGGACCCAGTTCTTTGGGCCAAAACATTGAATGTATCTTCCACAAACATAGGCATGGGATCCGCAACATGTAGGAGCCATCGAGATGCTCTTCAACATGCATACAAAACTGATTACCATGTCTTTTTTTTTAGGAAATCCTTACATTTTTCTCCTCGATGGATCATCCTGTGGTAAAATTGATAGTTCTGAGAAGCTTCCCGTGAGGAAGAAGACGAAAAATGTTGCAGGGAAAATGGAATAGCCCTTAACTGAAAGTTAGGACACACCAAGAAACTGCCTCTCCACAGTAAAAAAACTTCAGGGACACAGGTTGCACGTGCAATTTCAGAGGCCCAAATTAGTCCATTCTGGGTGGAAGGAGATGACTAGTAGAAATATGCCTTGCACCAGTGGGAGTTTTGGTCCTCATTCTCGAAGATGTTAATTGTATATCTAGAGAACAGGATAATAGTCCCACAATTGAATATTTTTTTGGCTTGAAATATATTTCTGGGAGCATCAACATATCATTTCCTTAACATATCATTTCCTTACAGTGAAAGTCTTCTGCCCATAACAGACTAATTTGGACCTCTGGAATTCCTACTTTCGAGCTGCAAAGTGGCTATTGCGTTCAACGTCAATTTCTTTTCTAAAACTCCTTCTTTTGGTGTTGTCAGGACCACCATCACTGAGTCGAGAAGTTTCACTTGTTATGGTTGATTTCAATTTGGGCACAGGAGTGGGAACAGTCTTTGCATTGCCATCATCCATTGTCATATCATCGTCCATCGGATCATCTTCTTCCAACTCGGAATCCATGGCATCAACCTTTGCGCCAACCATCAATGCAACTGTGCAGGTTCTCT
>JASDQU011177630.1:11282-24987 GCA_032191745.1 Picea mariana
TCAAAATTAAAAACAACTTTTACTCTATTAATTCGTTATTTATTTGTTAATTAAAATATTTTTCATGTTTGTTTATTCATCCCACATTCATTAAACTTAGCGACGATCCATTTAATTTTAGGTATATATGTACACAATCTTTTTTTTTATTTTTTTATCCCACATTTTTTACACTTAACAATAATTTATATCATCTTTGTTTTTTTTTCCATGAAAAAGAAGCATAATTCTATTCATCCAAAGAGAACCAAATTACATTTTTTAGGTTCCTTAAGCACGACCCAACCATGGGTAAAGTGATTAGAAAATAGAAGCCTGAAGGGGCCTTGAAGCTAGATAATTAGCCACAAAGAAATATACAATAAATGAGTCGGGAATAACCCAAAGTAAGTTGGAAAACGACCATTGAAGTACAAGAAACCCCTCCATGAAAAACACATTGGGAAATCAATCCCAAAGAAACCCTAGATGTTGGAAGGAACAGATCATAGTGATATGAAGCTCTCACATCAACAAAACTAGAAAGCAACAACACCAAAGAAGACCCCATCCTACAAACACCAGAAAAAGAGAACCCAAAAATTTTCATGCCCTTGAAAAGGAACTCAAAGTGTCAACACATCAACACTACATGCCCTTAGATAGGACCTCAAATCTCTGGCTAAAACCCCCATATGATATGAAGAAGAGAGAGTAACCAACACCCACCAAAAACACCCCGATCTGAGCATACTTCAAACTTTGAATGAACCAACATAACCAGAGAGAGGAACCAAGAACATGAGTGGTAAGACCCCAAAAAACCATGCCGAGAGAAAACATCAATGAAAGCCTCCAAAAAAAACCCAGAAGAAGGATGGACCAGGTCAGAGCGACATGCATTCCTCTCAAAAGAAGAGGATCCAAAACCATGAATCCCAGCTTCAAATACTCATAACTCGGTATCAAAACTTTAAAACCAAAACCTCGAAGCATAGGGTATACATCAAAACCTAAAAAACACCCCCAAAACTAGAGAGGGTGATCAAAAGGAGACAACTTAGATGACTTCCAAAAGAAAGGGGCCATCCATAGAGAAAAATCGACGACAAAAAAAAATGGCCTCAAAAAAACCGCAAGACACCAAAATAGAAGATCCGCATGAAAAAACCCAACCCCAAATCTGCGTAATAGACATGTTGGTCTGCAAAAGACCAGATCATAAGGAGAAATGAACATCACACCTACCACAAACCACCAGATTAAGGAATCGCACAAACAATATGCACAAAAGTGGACAATGACAAGGGTTCAGGCAATGACAACGGATGACAATCAAAGGAAAGAACCATGCACATGATGAAAGCCTCCATAGATCCCAAACACAACACACTGGATAAAAACCCTACCAACACAAAATCGAGTTCCACTAGGAATGAGATAGGAGGCATCGGATCTGAGCACAGAAGCACCATATTTGAACATGAAAGAACACCCCAACCTACCATGAGAAGGAAAAAACACAAAAAACTCCTCGCATCACTATCCAAAGCCACACCAGAGACACTCACCAAATCCGCACACCGATAAGAGAGCTCGAGCACCAACGATATCGAAACCCTCCATGTGTAGACCCATTACTTGGGACTGGGAGTCTGCAGCTAGGGTTTCCCCTAGCCACAACCATCAAATCACTATCTTCATCATCTTTGTTATATATATAGAGTTTTGTTTTTTCTTTTTACACTGCATTAAATATTGGGCAACATTCGTTAAATAGTTTGGAGAAATCTACATGGAAGAAACAACGAAAGAGATTTGAGGAGAATCTAACATTTCAGAGGTTAGTTATTTATTAAATTCTTAACCTTTACCAAAAAAACATTTATGAGATCATTTTTGAATCACATGAAATTTTTTCATGCAAAAATTATAAAAAACCCTAATTTTTTTTAGATGTTTTCTAATTTCTTTTAAAGAAATCACAACTTAAAAAAAACTAGACCTTTTTCAAATAAATTTTATCAAAATTCCTAGGATTTTTCGAAAAAAAAAGAAAAATTTGGTATGCTTTTTAATAAAAATTTTACAGTTTTTGTTGTTTTTTGATATTTTTTTATAATTGTGGCCCATGGTGGTTAGTGGGCATGATACCCCTCCATGCAGGACCATGACTTGGCTTATGGGGGCACTCAGGGCGATGTTCGACATCACCCCATCCCCCTGCGACCAAGCCCCAGGTGTGCCTAGGGATTGGCCACGAGGGCCAACCCCTCGAAGGCCAAGTCACGGTCCATGAATTGTGATTTGGCCACCGAGGGGTTGGAGCGATGCCCGACATCTCCCCATCCCTCACTGTGACCAAGGAAATATGGGAAACTAGACTGTGCCTTGGCTGCAGACCATGACTTGACCATGGGAGACTATCCCCATGACCAAGTTACAATCCCACACCCAAGGCTTGGCTGCGGGGGTGGAAATATTTGGTCTTGGCATCACCCTAATAACCCCACAGGTCAAATTTTTTCAAATTTTTTTAAAGTTTAATTTCTATGATCTATGATGTTTTTTAAATTTAATTTTTATGGTCTATGATGTTTTTTAAATTTACTATAATGTGAACATTTCGTAAACTTTTTTTTTTTTTCATATAGATAAAATGGTAGGAAAGAAAATATATGTGAATGTATATGGATCACAACCCGCACATATGGCATACAAAATTGCAAATGGGACCTCCATGAATCCTAGGAAACAAATTGATAAGACATTTGTTCAAGGTCCAACACCTGAGATGTCAAGGGAAATGAAGAATGTTAGAGAGTGGAAGTCTGTGGATGGTGAAAACAAACTGGAATATTCTTGGTTTGTTAAAGACAAACAAATAAACAATGTTGAAAAATATATATTTGTATTGTGCCGAGTTTGAACATGTGCAAGGAAATTATCAACCACTTGGCTTGTTATGAGATATATGTTTGGTGCCAGACACCTATATTTTTATGCACTTGTGAAACAAGCCAAGACTTATATCAAGATTAGATATTGTTTGAAATTGAACAATTATAACAGGGATGATTTTTTTTASAGAATTRTGTGCATCTATCATTGAAGACATTGAGCAAGACAATGTAAGTTTATTTATTTTTATTTTTGTATACTGTATTATTTTTAGTATCATGTTAATTTTTTAATTTATTTAACACGAAAATGTTATATTTTATTTTTAAAGGATTTTGCTAAACAACTTTCACATATGTTAGTGGGGATTTAGTCTACATAGAAAAATATCATGGAAGGCATCAATGCCTTTCATATCGATAAGGTACAAGAAGGAAGGAAAAAGAAACAAAAAGTAACTGAGATTGAAGATGCAAGAGTAAACAAACAAGAACATGAAAGAAGAAAGAAAATTCCTCATTCTAGAAATCCTAAAATGGTTACATTTGAAGATGAGGAAACTCCAAATCAATATTTTGTTGAGATTAGTCCCAATCAGGTTATTACTCTTTCTTGCAAGAAGAATAAACAAGAGAAACACAAAAGAGAGATGATCAGGGATGATTCCATTCCTATTGATTATGAATAAATCGTTGATTTAGATGAAACCCATTTAAATCATAAGAGGAAGAAAAAAAATGTTTTTGTTGATGAAGAAATCATCGTTATCTTTGAATATTACAATGAAATTACTAAAAGTAGCAGAGAAATAATAACACCAGGTGTTGATCTAGAGGTTGGTGTTATGAAAGCAACACAAATGTCGTTCAAAATAGATCGAGGATGATGGAATTAGTTGATGATGACCATACATTTCAGTTGAATGTGAAACAACTCTATGAACCCACATAAGGGTAAGAAAAATATCAAATAAGAAAATTGCATCACTTGCATATTCACAATTTGAAAGCATTGATTAGGTACAATCCATATGCACATGTGGTTGACTACCTAGTTCTTGTTGACCCAATGGAAGTTCCTAGCAAAGTTGAATTTGATAGATCAAAATGTTTTGACTACAAATATTATGTGATTGGAGGAAATCATTCGGTAGAGGCTAGAAGAGAATTGATGCAATAATATCCCAATAACCCTCTTTTTGAGACAGTCAAATGAATAATTTATGTTGGTTTATCAGATTCATAAGCAAAGTTATTGGAATGGGATCAAAACACATATAATGAGTACATGATGTTCATTACTTTCATTCAAAGGGTGAGGTTTATTCATAATGAGTTTTCTAAAATATGTCGTGGGGAGAGATCAAATGTTGATGCGAAGTTTCAGAAGAAAGTTATATGGAAATATGCTTCCCAATTGATGATGAAAATGCAAAAGAAAAATTGCAAAGGAAGTGATGTATTCCGAGTTGTGAATAGTTATTTTCAATTTGGATTTAGAGCTGGACAGGTATGGGATTTGATACATGAGATCTACAGCCTATGGGGAAATATTTGTATTAAAAATTAGAGAGTTAAGAAGGATAAACCCTTAATATGTAGAAAAAGTAAGATAGGTCCTGAAATCAAGAATCTGCTAGAAGATATGACTATAACACCTTGGAGGATACAAGGAGTGAAGGATGAGAACTTTATCATAGATATATTATCATGTGTAAGGTCAAGTGATTTTTCAATGGAATAAATGTGTGATGAATTTAAAAAGTAAGTTTGTTGAGTTATTTTTATTTATGTTAAAACAAGAAAAATAATTTTTTTAGTTTAACATATCAATGTTCTAAGTATATTATTATATATTATCATTATAACATTATTTATTTTTTTTAATTTAGTCACAAAGTGCATACGAGAATACAAGAGGAAATGGTTAAGATGTTGAATGAAGAGAGTTGGGATGATGTTAAGCTCAACTATCTAGATTCAAGCTCTACAACAGTATTGAAACAATTTTTTGTTGCATTAAAAAATGTATGTTGATTTATTACATTCATATTATTCATTTGTATATTAATTTATTTCTATTTTATTAGTTATAAGTATATAACTATATGTTTGTTTGTTTCATTAAATATGCCAAAGAAGAATGCAGATGAAGTACCCGAAACCTTCAAAATTTATATTTAAAAAGCCAAGTTTGAAAGAGAAAGAAGGAGATGTGTTCAAATTGTTGAACTTGATGACACCCTTGAGCACTACATTTGAAATGAGATCAGCACTATTCAGTATAAAGTGATATTAGGTGATTGTGAACAAATTGCAAATATTGTTCCTAAAAAAGAATACTCCACAGTTATTGTGGATATCCCTCATGATTATAATATCCAAAACATTGGATATGATACCGAGCCTTATACTTACCAAGATTTAAATAAAGTGGTTATGTGATTTACGGAAGTCACAACATCACCATTTTGGAGATTTCTACTATTTCATTCAGATAGACAATAAAGATAAGTACAATCAAGTTTCAAGGGAAAGTAAAAGACAAGGATGCAACTTATTTGGTAAGATATTGAAAGTGTATGTTTAGCGATTAATATTAGAAATCAATTTTGTTAATTCACAAGTTAATTGAATTTGCACTTATTTATGTTATAGGAACAAGCCTAATATTTAGATCTCCAATAGAGAACCATTTACACGTGATATTGAGAGTATACATCTTGAAACCTCGACAAAATATGATTCTTATAATTCTATTCTTGTCAATGTAAACAATGGAGGGAATCCTAGTAGTTTATTGGTTCACAATATTATGGTTAGAAAGCTAACATATGAGGAAAATATTTGAAAGGAGATATGGTTAACATTTATCAAAAACCACAAGCATTAATTAATTATCTTATAGATACATTTTCAAATGAAGGAGATTGGGTTTTGGATTTGTTCTCTGGTTTAGGTAAGAATTATGATCTAACAATTATGAAATCATACTTCAATCTTCATTAATTTTAATTTATGTCATTTTACATATTTGACTTAATTATTGTGTTATTTTGAATTCACTAGACAGTGTGTGCCATAATATCGACATCGATGCGTTTTGAGGAGTCAGATGCACCTATACCTATTCATTATAATAACACACTAGTATGTACTATTGAGAAAACACACCGTTTTGTAAATGAGGTAATATACAATAATATTTATCATTCGAAAATTGTGGAGTGCTCATGTTTGAAATATTAACTGGGGCACTAATTTTTTTTTTTTTTTTGTACCGGTGCATTACATTTATTATAGGCCCTGGGAATCTAAATATTATTTACGCACCGATGCCTTTACTATATTATACACATTAGTGCATACTAAAAATAATGGTGACGACATATTAATACATACTAATTACAGAAGCACCATGGCACATGCTAAATTAAATGCACTAGGGCCAACTATAACTTAATTGCACTAGGATAGACTAATCCTAAAGTGCATCAGTGCTAACTATAACTTGATCGTACCGGGGTGGAAAAATCCTAAAGTGCACCGGTGCATCATAAGAAAACAATGTGGAACTAGTGCATAGCTGTTATAAGAGCATCGGTGCTATGCATACAATGAAAAAGGTGGAACCAGTGCACAATAGTTATAGATGCACCACAATTATTTTTATCAAATTAAGATTCAAGGCATTTTTATTATATTAATGTACTAGTGTGTTTTATTATATTAACGTATCGCTGCAAGATTTTTCAATACAACATTGATGCATTCTTTACAAGAAAAAAACTGAAAAAAAAAACCTCCGCTACAACCTTCGCTCACCCAATTCTTTTTAGTTATATGGAACATCCACTAAAACCTTTTCTAAAACATTCACAACCAATAGACAAAGTTGTAGTGGAGGGTTTTTTGAATTTTTTTTCCAAATTTCGTTACACTAAAAACCTCCACAAAAACATCTACTAGGTTTTCTCCTTGTAGTGTGAAGATGGTCCAGTGTCTCTATCCCAAGATTCTCAACCAATTTCATATATATTAAGTTGGATTGTGAACCATGATCAAACAAACAATCCACAATGTTCCATTTCACGTGGATTTTAATACAAAAAAATTCACTCATCACCTCCTCCTTCCCATGGTTGCAATTGACTAATGCCACCTCCTTTTGTAGATTGATGCAAATGATCTTCCCTTCTAGGTATGAGGTTTTTTCCACCCTCTCCTTGGCATCTACACTTAACATTTCTTTCTTCTTATTCTGGAAAATCTTGGGGTGTTTCTCAGGGTACAATTTCCAACAATCCTCCTTAGTATGTCCCTTTCGGTTGAAAACTTTGCATTGCTTGGAAGAAGGGGTTTATTCATATGTTATTTCCACAATATTCTTCTCATTCCACTTCATTTTATTCTTTCCCTTATTCTTCTTCTCTTTCTATTCTATTTGTTTGAGTGTGCCTGGCTGTTGCTTCCACTTATCGCCTTTGAGGTATTGTGCATGAACTCTAGCCTCATCAATTTTATTTGGTATAAATAACATAAATTGACATGGAATCTATGGTAGCAATGCCCCCACATTCTTGATCAAAATTTCAAGACTTTTGAGAAAGAATCCCATTTGGATTTATCTCTTCCTAAACTCAGTGGTGAATTCTTGCATTGAATCTCCTTGCCTCTACTTGAAATAATGGCAGAATATCTATTGAGCCATTCTATGACCAATAACTCATTTTTCAGTGCTCTACCTACTGTATCACTCTCCCACCATGCCAAGGCGTGGCCTTCGAGCTTCAATTGAGTGAATGCAATATTCTTCTTTCCTATTACCTCATGCACACTGAAGTATACCTCCATCTGCTATATCCATTCTTTCAACTTGCCAGAATTACTTTTATGGCATATGGTTTGATTTCCACCTTAGCCTCCACATGGAAAGGTACTTATGTTGTACCATAACTGTATTCTCCCATCTCTAGCCTAGCCTTGCATTCTACCTATAGTTTCTTTTCTTCTCTCCTGGGTTCATTTTACCTACATTGTGTTGCCAATAGTTGTGACACCATTGATGTCAGTGTGGCCATGATCTTCTCAAGTTGATCCAATTCGAATTTGGTATATTGGTCCTAATTCCTAACTTGATATTCCCCATCCACTTGTGGTGCTCTACTATGTTCTAATCTGGACAAAAAACTTGAACGCTTCTCCTGTAGTCACAACTGGTACTTACCATATATGTCACACTAGGTATTCAAATTCAGTGATCTAATACCATCTGATCTGTAAATGGAAGAATTATTACCCAACCACCTCCTCAACACATATCCCAATGTAATTATTCTAATTCTCTGTATTTGTTCTATTCACTACCTGTCTTACTCATGATAAAATGTCTGAATAGGTCATGAAAGATGTGGGTGTTAAAGAATAAATGCCCAAAATTGGTGTAGACTGTTACAAGTGAATAATGGAGAAAAAAAAAATGTATTTTCAGCAAAGGAGGTTCCCATAGTTCCTAGGTAATAGGTTAATAGAATGTGAATGTTTAATTTGATACACATGGCATGAAGTATACTCATAGAACATTGTTAGTATGAATATACTACTGAACATGTCTTTCATCCTCAGAAACATGGTCAAACAAGAACAAACCAGAACTGGTCTCCCCTCAACTAGGGTTTGGAAAGAGAGTTATACCAATAGTAGAATCGTGTGGGTATCTCCTAAGAAGGGATTCACATGCATGTCAAGGGAAATAAAGAAAATAATTTCATGGGATTTCTATCTCAAGGTAAGGTTCACAAGTTAAGCTTGGAAAACAAAGAGAGCACATGGTTCACTTCTCTCAATTTAGGGTTCATGATGAAAAAAAAAAAGAGAACATATTCTTCACTCAAGTTAAGGTTCACATTTCCAAATATAAATGTGACAACAAAACTAGGGTTCATGTTACCAAAGAGAAAATTTGGAAATGTGAGAGTAGGCTAGGGTTCATGCTAGTGAAAAAAGGGAATGTGAGAGAAATGGAGAGATGACCATCCAATGGTTAGGCACACTTAGAGGAATAAGTGCACAAAAAAGTGCTCCTCACCCATAAAAATAATAAGAAACACATAGTAGCAATCAATAATGGATTACCAACAATTTTAATAAAGCTTCTCAAGTGAATTTGAGGGAGTCAACTACTCAACACACAAAGGAAACAAAAAAAAACTCATAAGAAAAGATTTTACCCTGAAAACCTAAATGGGAAAACCAACATTCAATTGGCTTCGACCAAGATTTTATTATTCAGTAATGGGCATGATTATAGGCTCTCTAGTTCAAGTTGGTGCTTCTTAATGATTTCTAAGTAGTATAATCCATTTCTCCATCTCCAAGAACTAACATATAGGAGGTCGAGGGGATAGGTGGAAGGTCAAGCATTCCCAAACCTCCAGCTTTCCAATTTTAGTTCTCCTCCTTTAACTTCTTTTCCTTTTGTATTTTATGAGTATAGAGAGGGTAGATGACTCTTTATCTCTTTAATACATTTTTATTATTATTTTACAATCATATCCTATCACTTGCCTTAGGTTTTGATTGAGTGAAAATGTGGACACCAGTCATGATGGTATGGGGCCCTTCATGGAAACATACCAGTTCCTTATTTATCCAAATCCTCGAACCTTTCCCATTCCAATCCTCATAAAATCCTATTCCTTAGCCAAATGTTTCTTGATTAGATCAAATTAAGATAATTTACTCCTACAAGGTATGTAGATTGCTAGGCATACGCAAGGCCCTTCCTACAACCTAGGATGTAGTGGCCCCCCCTCCACATCATACAACCCATATGGTCCTCGACAAAAAATAAACCCATATTATCCTTTCCCTGGTCATCCACCACCCAATGCTATGCCACCACAAGGGAAACAATAGGATGGAATCAACTTCATCCAACCTTCACTAGTTTAACAAGTGAAATAATTTGAAAAATTGAATATGGTTAACCATGCTAAGAAGTAGACCAACTCAAATAAGAAAGGTAAAAATAAATCCAATGCTAACCAGGGGTAGGGGGAAAACCCCCAACAAAAAAACCCTCCAACATGGGAAAATCCTAGTGCTGGTAATCAAAACCAGAATATGGGAAACAATAATGGCCAACAACATCATGGGAAGAACAACAACTTCAAAACCAAATTCCCTTGCACATTGTGCAGTGAGTACATACATTATAACCACCACTACCCCCAGATTGTAGACTTCAAAATAATGAAGGAATCTATGAACACCTAAGGCCCCCATACCCCTTAAGGTGCCCCATAGGTTTAACAGAACTTCTCTCAACCACCACCATCATCCATATTACACAAAAAATTCTCTCATCAAGAAGTGGTTTATACACAGTAAGAGAATAGGCCCTTCACCTAGCCAACAAGACAATATCTGAACCTGAGGCAAGCTCAACTTGGTAGTGCTTCCACCCGTAGCATTCTCATGGTGTCTTAAGAAGATGCACGTATTCAAACATACTTTCATATTTATACATAAACATGTGCTTCACTATTTTACTTGGCAGTTCGACCAATATCTATTAATTAGATTTGATGATATTCAGTTCTAACTCAATAGTGGGGTTCATGTCCATATCTAGGAATACATAGCATGGGAATATCTGGAAATATAAGTGACTTAAGTCACCGAAGTTTTGAGTTTATGTGTGACTCTGATCTATCCATACTGATGTCCCATGCAGGAAACCCTCTCAGTATCTGAAGCCGCTAAACAATTAGCACCAACTAAATGATTAGCACCATATTTGATGTGGAGTTTATACTAATTTGTTCACATGACATAAGGGTTGCTTGATAGTGGAAAATATCACCTTGGAACCATAATTTTAATTCCCGATCACTTCTATTCTTGAAAATACAAAAGGAAATATCACCATGGAACCTTAATTTTATTTCCTAGACACTTCTGTTCTTGTAAATACAAACTACAAATGAAGACAACGATAACCCCTATGATGAAATATAACTCATCCTTTGGACAGGTGTATCCCATTAGTATTTTTTAAGACACTATTGTAGTACTTTCATGTAAGATATGCATAATCCAAAACATTGTAAGAGGAATTACGAGCCTATATATCTACGACGACTTCTAACGTTTGGTTCTTGTAGAAAATTACTACAACAAATTTCCTCTACCCACAACATGATTCAGTGATAGCTTCCATGGAGACTATGGTTTTCCTTGGACATGGGTTAGATATTTCTTGACTTTCATTATGTCGGTGTTTATTTTGAAACCCCTATCCACCCCTCACTTTTCTTTGTTCCCTTTCATTTATTGATGACTTTGTTGAATTTTGGTAGATAAGTCACTCATCTTAGTTACCTTCTCCCAAATTCAACTAGGTTTGCATGTGTCTTAGAAGCTTGTGATAAATATGAAGAATCATCTCCTTTCCTATATGTATGATACCATATTTAATGGCCCCATCCAATTAATAAATAAAAATACAAAAATGACTCAAGAAAATTGCTAGTCAAATAAACATGGCTATCCAACAAGTAAAAATTTTCATAAAATTACTTAACCTACAGGATCAATGATGAGGTACTTGTGGTGAAGAAAATAACATACATGTAGTATGAAAATTGGATATTATATTGATACCTTGATCCAAAAATCGCATTAGAGAGAGG
Source organism: Picea mariana (assembly GCA_032191745.1). Taxonomy (NCBI): domain Eukaryota; kingdom Viridiplantae; phylum Streptophyta; class Pinopsida; order Pinales; family Pinaceae; genus Picea; species Picea mariana. The sequence continues at coordinate 22,858 of JASDQU011177630.1, forward strand.
GGGACAACTCTCCACCCAACCCTTGACCTTGCTACTTTAATGTTTAGTAACAGGTCACCCATGAGTCCTCAATCTACTACTATGCCAATGATTTGTTAGCATTTTCCTCTTTATAACATAGATATGTCCTTTTCTCCTTCCTTTACCTCTTTATATAGAGTCCATCCATGGTAAAGGACCCAATCCCTAGGGTCCATTATTTAATTATTTATTATATTTTAGTGTTTCTCCATCAATTACTGTTACCTATTTTACCATTTTCTTTTATTACCAAATATCCATAACATGTACTTATTATGACCCCTTTAACATAATTATTATACACTTCTTTATTATTATTTATTTATATAAGTACTTATTATTACCATTTTAGGATAATTATTATACTCCTGTTATTATCATTACTTATTTATATATTAATATAATACGGGGCATGACATCTTTGAAATCCATGGTGACTGATCCCAACATACACAGTCATTCTGCCCCCAATACTATATCACAACTGCCCATACCAATGTAGAATATAAGGGTTTTGAGTTGATAGTTTCCCATGTGGAGTCTAATATTTTCACATCTTCCCCCACATTTAATCATACCTTCATTGGAGATCATGATTTGAAAGTTAGGCACTAGTGTAACATCCCTCTCTATTGAGCACACTAATATCGACTTATTCTTTGAGGACACTTGCGTGAAAGTGATCTAGTTATGGTACATTGTGATTTCATCTCGATTGTGAATTATACATGATGATGATGTTGTGTTGTGACTTATTGCTATTATATATATGTATTGACAGATTTTGTTGACAATTTTTCCTGAGTGTGCAAGACACATGAAAAATTATGGATGTTGATGGCATCAATGGACTTCCTTGGACTCTAGATTGAGTCAGGGAGTGGGCTATATTTTGTTTGAGTATTTCATCTTATGCACATGTGACATATGATTTATTATAATATGATTATGTATATAAATCATTGAAAATGTTGTTGTCAATGGATGTAGGCTGACGATGCTTGCCAATACGAATCACATAAGGAGAAAAGGGGCCATGCACTTAAACCATAAATTGAGGGAGAGGTGTGGAAACGTCCTTGTCACAGTCTACTAGAACTCCTATTGTGGCCTGAATGGTAGGTTAATGATTACCTAGTTTGAGAGGTCCAAGATGTCGTGAGGGAAGACTAAGACAGTCACTCACGAATATTTCTAAGGAGTGCGTTGTTAGCTTTTTAGCTCGAGAGGTAATCCACATGTTTTGTCTTGTATGCAGATGTAACCTTATGTTGACACTACTAGGTACTTAACTTTGTAATGGGTTTTTATAAAGTGTTAAAGTGGTTCTTTTATTAAATAGACTTTTTAATGAAGTGTACCTTCTAATATTAAAGTGACTTTATTTCATAAAGTGCACTTATGTAATAAAGTGAAATGTACTTTAATATTTTAAGTGATTTATTTTGGAGGGAATGAATCATGGCCCTTGATCCTGTAAAGACAATATTAGATCTTGACCTTTGGATTTAGGGTTGGGGGAAGGTGAAAAGACACTTGGGAGGTAAAATATCATCTTAAGATTTTATAAAAGAATGCATTGGGTAGTGTGCAAGACAAGAGGAGGATATTGAGAGAGAATTTTCGAGTAAGCTTGAGAGAGGAAAGAGGGAAGCAAAGAGGGCACATTTCCCAAGAGAATTTGGGCACAAATACCAAGGAGGATTTTCTATTTTGTGGGTGCTGAATTTTCTATTATTAGAGAGGTTGTATTGTACAAATCTGTACAGTTCATACAATAGGCTAGAAGGGCATGGAAATTGAGGCAACTTGCTGCACAGATTTCGAGGCAGCCATTTCGATGTTTTCTGTTGGAGAAGAGGGAAGTTATGTTGCTGCCCTTACAACATATATTTTGGCACATATTTCGAGGTGATGGAAAGGGAAAATCCATACAACTGTACAGATTTTCTGGGCACAAAAATTGAGGTAGATTTTGGGACAGTTTTGATGTTGTGAGGTATTTTTCTCTTGGTTGGAAATTGTGTAATTGTTGTTGATATGTACTTTCCTGAAGTTGACTAATAAGATCTCTCTCTCTCTCTCTCTCTCTCTCTCTCTCTCTCTCTC
>JASDQU011177632.1:2693-12787 GCA_032191745.1 Picea mariana
TGTGGATTCCTGTCCCACTATTCTCGTAAACAACCAGGCAATTTCCCGAAATGGATTTCTAAACGAACTAACCTGCAACCTTGTGATATCTTCAGGAACTGTCGTCGGGTCTTCCAGGAACTTGGGTAAGAGGTCCAATCCGTTATCATGCTTTTTTAGGAACTCCTTATAGACTTATCCTCTGAAGGTCAATGTTGGCTCTGACAATCTCAACATCTTGTGGAAGACCTGAGGTGACAAAGAAACAAAAGAGTGGTCCCGCAGTGGAATAATTCTTTGGCTTGAAATATATCTCTCGGCGCACCAAGCGACCACCTCCTTACAGTCAAAGACTTCAGGGACACAGGATGCACGAGAAAAGCCACAGGTCCAAATTAGTTCATTCTGGGCGAAGGGGATGAGTAGTAAGAATATGCCCTGGACCACTGGAAGTTATGGTCCTCACGCCTGAAGATGTTCACTGTATCTCCACAGAACTGTTGTCGAGTTGTTGCCATAAGTTGACGAGAAAGTTTGTTTTCTCTAAATGATGTTTGAAATGAACACTCGGAAAGGATAATATAACCCTTCACAAATCTTGGTCTAATGCATGTGAATGGGAGATCTCCTCGAGCCTTTCACTCATTAATGAAAATCTCTACGGTTCTTGCATGATGAGATGTTAGAATTAAAGCTTACTAATTGCATACTTAGAAAGAAGTGCGAAGGTGGCGAGGATGGCGAAGAGAAATTAAGGATTGGAGATTTCGTGAACCTGTCAACCCAACGACCCATGAAAGACATTCCATGATGTTTGAAATGAACACTTGGAAGGGATAATATAACCTTCCGCAAATCTTGGTTTAATGCGTATTAATGGGAGATCTCCTCGAGCCTTTTGCTCATTAATGACAATATTTACGATCCCTGCATGATGAGATGTTAGCATTAAAGCTTACTAATTTCATATTTAGAAAGAAGTGTGAAGGTGGTAGGGACGAGGAAGAGCGATTAAGGAATGGCTAAGTGTGGAAAGCGGTCGATCAGGCTTCAAAATAGGGTCACAAGGGATACTCATGAGAGGTGAGGGCCCGACGGTCAAATTGTATGTCTCAGAACTTTTGAGTGAAAAATGTGTAACATGGAAGAGGGCATAATGGGGCAGTCCAATGGTCAATTTGTATATCGCAGAACTATGGGTGTTGTTTGTAAGTCACGGAATAATGGAAGCGCAATCTTGAGCCCGCCTGTCCGAGAACCCGCAATCCAAAAAATGGCTAAGTATGGAATAGGGAAGCGGTCAGTTGGACTCGTTTTTGCTAATATATTGAAATTTGTAATGGATATCCCATTACTTGGAAAGATATTTTTTGCATGTTTCTGGAGAAGTTGGGTAACAATATTCAGTGTGACTGTCTCCTCGAGCCTTTCGCTCATTAATGACAATCTTTACGGTTGTTGCATGATGAGTTGTTAACATTAAAGCTTACTAATTGCATACTTGGAAAGAAATGCGAAGGTGGCGGGCACGAGGAACAAAAATTAGGAATTGGAGATTTCGTGAACCTGCCAACCCGACGATCCATGAAAGAGATTCCAAGAAATGGCCAAGTATGGAAAGCAGTCGTACGGGCTTCAAAATAGGGCGACAAGGGATCCTCAGGAAAAGTGAGGCCCTTACGGTCAAATTGTATGTCTTAGAAATTTTGAGTGCAAAATGTGTAACACGGAAGAGGGCATGATGGGGGAGTCCGGCGGTTAATTTGTATATCGCGGAACTCTGGGTGTTATTGGTAGGTCATGGAACAATGGGAGTGCAATCTAGAGCCCGCCTACCCGGGAATCCGCGATCGAAAAAGTGGCTAAGTATGGAATGGGGAAGCGGTCGGTCGGAGTCATGATATAAAAGCATGAGTGAAAATGTGAACCTGTGAGTCCACCAACCCGCACATTTAGACATTTTCAGAAAAATGACTAAGTAACCACAAAGAAAAAGTAGAGGGAAAAAATAAAGGGGAATTCAGTTAAGTATAGAAGAGGAAAAATAAAGGGATAAAAGAGAATGGGAAAATAGAAAAGGGGAGGGTAATTTTTGGAAGCAGGAATTGGTCTCAAACAAGCCCCATTGTTGCAAAATCATCATTTTATAGTCCAATATTTTATCCACATACTCGTTTTGTATTATGTTTGTATCATTAAAAAGGGTGTGAGCAAATGCAAATATAAACTATAACTTGATTTTTGGCTATAACTATGTATAGTTGATTTACAGGCGCTATTGATGTTTGGCTTTTGTAGATAACAGTGGGTTAGGATAATTTTGCATTCTTACTATGATAAGGCCTTAAAAAAACTAGAATAATTAATAATTTTCTCCAATTCAATTCTCACACAAAAAAATTTTATGATCCCATAATATTGATCTTTGTCAACCCGATAATAGAGAGGTCGATTTGGTTGATTGGGCTATTGGTCATTTCAAGCGACTGGGGTGCGTCAACAGATGCTTTGATGAATATTTGTTTTTATTGCAACCTGTGGGAGTAATTGTGTTTTTGATACATTATTTAATGCCTTGAAATATTATTTTAAGTATTAAACTTCTTGCAACAAATTATTCATTGAATGGTTTGTTGTTTCCCTCGGTTTTTACCTCTATTATTTCACTTGTCTATCATTACTCTGCTACCAGCCAATGAGAACCCTCATCCATATCATCTTTCCAATTTGACCATGCTTTTGTCTTGGTGAAACAACTCTCTAACTCACCGACAAATTCAAAATAACGACCATTCCAAATTTCTGGTGGCTTGGCTCTACTCTTTAGCACTTAGATGCAGACTTTAGGAGCAACATTAACTATGAATCCAATTAGACACCTCTACAGGCTCTTCAATCAAAGAAGAGAGAAAGTGAGTCATATTTATACTTTCCACGATGTGTTTACATAAGAGAAGCATCAAAAAGCTACAGAGAAATCAATGGAGGGTTGTTGAGATAAACTTATTGTATTGTCAACTTGACCGTAAGTATAACAACGAAGAACTTGAATTTTAATATTGTGGTCGATTTCATAGTCCCATTTGACTTTAGCTAGCATATATCATTTTTTTTCAAAATATTTGCGAAGAAGAAATTTGGTAATTTCATTAATAAAGTAAAAGTTCTCAAATAGAGGCCAGGGGATGGACAACCAATAGTATGCTTCTTTTTCAAGTGAAGGAATCAAGGAAGCTAGAGGGAAATAAGAGATTGTTCGCTCAGTAAGGTTGAGATGAGAAAGAAACTTCTTGGGCAGGGCCCCAACTCCCGCATCGCGAATTAGTGTTGCTATGTTCTATCTACATTACGAATGGAATTGAATGTTGGTTGGAAACTGTGTGTGAAATTCATTTATATTTCCATAGAAGCCTCATGTGATCGACACAATGCATTGTTATATAATTGTTCCATACTTAATTTTTGATCAAATTACTTGAGTCAATACAATATTTAATAATTATGAGACTATTGAACCATCCAAATGATAAGAGGTGTTAAATCCAGCAAAGAAGCCCCAACCAAGATTCCAAGGCAATTTTTTAATAGTAAATCTATAAGAAAAATAGTGGGTAATATATATGTATCCATAGACATTGGATTGAGTTCTTTGCACGGAAGCATTGAACATACTTGTCATAAATATAGGTGGAGGAGTTACAAAAAAAAAAACATGAATACAATTATGTGTTGTTCATCTAGTGCAACAACATGCAGAAGGCATCGACAAGCCCTTGAACATGCATACAAAACTGATTATCATGCTTTCTTAGGAACTCCTTGCAGTCTTCTCCTCTGAAGGTCAATTTTGGCTTCGACAATCTCAACATCTTGCGGAATACCTGAGGTGGCAAAGAAACAAGAGAGTGGTCCCACAGTGGAATAATTATTTGGCTTGAAATGTATCTCTCGACGCACCAAAAGACCACCTCCTTACAATCAAAAACTTCAGGGATACAGCCTGCACGAGAAGTTCCATACTCCAAATTACTTTGTTCTGGGTGGAAGGGGATGAGTAGTAAGAATATGCCTTGGACCACTGGGAGTTTTCGTACTTACCCTCTAAGATGTTAATTGTATCTCCACAGAACAGGAGACTGGTCCCGCAATTGAATAATTCTTTGGCTTGAAATATATCTCTCAGCGCACCAAGAGACCATCTCCTTATAGTCAAAGACTTCGGGGACATATCCTGCGCCAAAGACAAATCCAAACCCTAATCCAAAACCCTAAAAATGAAAGGAAAGGATACATCTATGAGGGCTAGGACCACCATCCAATTCGAGAGACTCAAACTCTCGTGCTGCAAAGTGGCTATTGCATTCAACGTCGGTTTCTTCTCAGAAACCACTTCCTTTGGTCTTCTTAGGGCCACCATCACCAAGATGGGAAGTGCTCCCCATTATGGTGGATTTCAATTTGGTCACAGGAGTGAGAACAACGTCTGCATTACCATCATCCATTAGATCATCTTCTTCCAGCTCAAAATCAACTGCATCAACCTCTGCGCCGGCCATTCTTTCATGATTTTTTGCAAAATCCTTGAACTTTGGAGCGGGCGATGGATATACAAAGTGAATGCAGGATATACACATTTATAGGGTTACAAAATAAATAAACACAGGGGGCAGTATATACACGTTTATAGGGTTATAAAACAAATAAACGCAGGGGGGTTGTCTAAGCAGGGGGGGTTGCCTTGGAATTCTTTGGCTTGAAATATATCTCTTGACACACCAAGGGACCATCTCCTTACTTCCTTTTGGGAGGAAGGGGATGAGTAGTAAGAATATTCCCTAGACCACTAGAAGTTATGGTCATCATGCCCGAAGGTGTTTACCGTATCTTGACAGAACTGTTGTCAAGTTGTTGCCATAAGTTGACGAGAACGTCTGTTTGCTCCAGATGATGTTTGAAATGAACACTCGGAAGGGATAATATAACCCTCCACAAATCTTGGTTTAATGTGTATCAATGGGAGATCTCCTCGAGCCTTTCGTTGATTAATGACAATTTCTACAGTACCTGCGTAATGAGTTGTTACCATTAAAGCTTATTAATTGCATACTTAGAAAGAAGTGTGAAGGTGGCAGGGATGATGAAGCGGCCAACCCGACGACGTGTGAAAGAGATTCCATGATGTTTGAAATGAACACTCAGAAGGGATAATATAATCCTCCACAAATCTTGGTTTAATGTGTACTAATGAGAGATCTCCTCGAGCCTTTTGCTCATTAATGAAAATATTTATGGTTCATGCATGATGAGTTGTTAGCATTAAAGCTTAATAATTGCATATTTATAAAGAAGTGCGAAGGTAGTGGGGACGACGAAGAGCGATTAAGGATTGGAGATTTCGTGAACCCGCCAACCCGACGACCCGCGAAAGAGATTCCAAGAAATGGCCAAGTATGGAAAGCGATCGATCAGGCTTCAAAATAGGATCACAAGTTATACTCAGGAGACATGAGGGCCCGATGGTCAAAGTGTATGTCTGTGGACTTTTGAATGCAAAATGTGTAACACGAAACAGGGCATGATGGCGGAATTCGACAATCAATTTGTATATTGCGGAACTCCGAGTGTTGTTTGTAGGTCGTGGAACAATGGAAGCGCAATGTTGAGCACGCCTATCCGGGAACCGACAATCGAAAAAGTGGCTAAATATGGAATGGGGAAGCGATCGATCGAACTCGTGATATAAAAGAATGAGACATATTCGGAAAAATGACTAAGTAACCAAAAAGGGAAAGTAGAGGGGAAAAAGAAAGGGGAATTTGGTTGTCAATTTGTATATCGGGGAACTCTGACTGTTGTTTGTAGGGTGCGGAACAATGGAAGTGCAATCTTGAGCCCGCCTGGTCGGGAACCCACGATTGAAAAAGTGGTTGAGTATGGAATGGGGAAGCAGTCGGTCAGACTCGTGATATAAAATCATCAGTGAAAATGTAAACACGTGAATCCGCCAACCTGTACACTTAGACATATTCTAAAAAATGACTAAGTAACCAGAAAGGGAAAGTAGAGGGGAAAAAGAAAGGGGAGGGCAATTTTTGGAAGCGGGAATTGGTCTTAACAAATCCCCATTGATGGTCTTAACAGTAACTATGAAGTGCATTATACAGATGAACAGGCTCTTCAATCAAGGAATAGAGAAAGTGATTCATAGTTATACTTTCCAGGATGTGTTTGCATAAGAGAAGCATCGAAAAGCTACAGAAAAATCAATGGAGGGTTGTTCAAGTAAAATTATCATATTGTCAAGTTCAATATAAGTATAACAACGATGAATTTTAATTTTAATTTTTTGTGGTTGATATCATAGTCCCATTCGACTTCAACTAGCATATATCCTTTTATTTCAAAATATTTCTAAAGAAGAATTTTGGTAATTTCATCAATCAAGTAAAAGTGCTAAAATGAACTACATATTACATTTTCTTCATAGAGCTTACATTAAAAGGCAAGGAAGGTCTTGTATATTCTTTAAGATCATAGAAAACCCGCTAAGATCCTGAAACTATCATCCAACCATAATTCAAAAATCGGGCCCATGAGAACCTTGAACTACAATACGAAAGCACATGAACAAAAGTCTACCAAATACAAGACAGGAAAAAATCAGCAGAGATTGGGCATTGTATCCAATCTATAACCAAATCCCCGAATGGGAACCAAGAAATTTGTCGATTACTATATTACCATGAACCAAGATCACTATGAAAATTTGCTTCTGATAGTACTATGAACCAAGATCACGTTGACCTGAAAATATTCTAACATTACTAGTTCTGGAAAAGAGTGTCAGCATTTAACTTAATGGAGTTTGAACAATGCCAAATTTGCAATATTATTGAAAATGCATGATGGTTCCATTCAGAGGAGCAAGCAATTTTGACGGCTCAAAGGATGGACCTAATTTATTCACATTTGGGTACTTTGTATGAGGTCTTTCCTCATGCTTCTCATTCCTGGACAAAATCTTATGCGCTTCAAGTTCACTTTGTCATGGCACTGCAAAACTCTATTCATATCTTGATTGGGTAGCATGGACAGATACATATCAGATTGTTTCATTTCTTGTCAACGCATGATATGAATTTTTTTTGGGGTTCAACCGATATGCAATATGGCATTGTCCTCATTTAATGTAAATTTGTTATGGATGTGAAAGTCGCGTAACATGTAGACATTGTTTGCCTTTTTCTGTAGGTATACTTCATATGGAAATTCTACCAACCCACGAAGCACATCTTGTAATATAGGTTGTCTAATTGTACAATGTACAATTGTGTTGTTGAGGGTTCGGATGGTAGCATTGAGGTAATGTCTATATATGTAAGGGAATTTTTTACTGCATCGTAGACAATCAATTGTGCCATCATTTATGAAAGCAGAGGCCGAAGCAGGAGAGTTGCATTTAGAACATACAGGGTCAAAGGGGGTCGAGTACGCATTTGTTGCAACCAAAACACCCTCAACTTGTGCACATGAGCACAATAGTTAATATATTGAACAATCTAATATATATGTGTACAACAAAAAAGTTGCACAAAATTGTTTAAGGCAATTTTTATGTGCAAAGTGTGGACGGAATTGTAAATTTATACGTACAATAGTTGTCGAGCTAGTTAGTTTCTTGAGATCCTGTACTATGTATGTTCGCAATTCTGTTACAAATGTTGCTTGGGTTGTGCAAAAGATTCTTTCTTTAACATCTATGTTCTTTGTTATATTTTTTAAGAGCATAAGTGGAAATTTCCCTTTATGAAATTGTTATTCCATTGAGGAAAATAAATTTGAATAGGTGTCGAACAATTGTAGTTGCAACATGGAACAGTGTAATAGTTGTGTAAGATAATTGAGATATATGAGCATGTGAAAGTAAAGGACAAAACTGGGTATGGAGAATGGTACCATTGCCTTGTCATTGCCTGAGTCTCCATATTTTATATGGAGAATGTGTTGCATGACAACTTTTATCGCGAGTGTGATAGCTGCACCAATGGTTCTAATTGGGTAAATGTCGTTGCTCTTTGCAAGTTGGTTGGTTGATTGTTGTGTCTGATACGAAACTATATTCTGAACAAACCGTGGGAACTTTTTCCAAAATACTTGTTTCATTGAGCGATATAATCCGATCACAATCACCACGGTCATATACTATTTTTGGTAATATATTTAAATTCGTAATGGATATCCCACTACATGGCAAGATCTTTTTTGCATGTTTCTGGACAAGTTGTGTAGGGATAGTCAGTGTGACTATCATCATGGCTTCGTTGTCTATCATGTCAACACACATTATGCATCTAGTTTTGTTTTCCTTGTCTAAGTAGATGCTATACACGACCATTATGTCCCCGATGAACACTTGTCCAGCTCGGCGGTTGTTCAAGCCTTCTATCAATAGTATATTGGGTGTTATAAGTTTAGACTTGGTAACATTTTTTTAACAGAAAAAGTAATGTGAATGGCAGTTTGTATCATTTTTTATTTTTTTTGCATAAATGTACAAGTAGATGCACAATTTGGATGAAGTATGCAGGTCAGAGTTTTGTAACCATACCTCTTAGTCTGCGGAGCTTGCACTATGTTGGGCGTTTCACTTGTGCTCGTTGATACTTCTTGTGAAGTGAAAAGCATGTGTTGTAGATGACATCAACATATTTATCATGGAACGGATGAATTAATAACTCAGGATATTTGTTTGGTAAACATAGAAAGAGCATAATGTATGAATACATACCTTTGGCATTGTCGTTTTGTTGATATTTGTGATGATTGAGTACTCATGCCCATGTCACTTGTCCAACTTTCTCCGATGCAAACATGTGTACAGTGAACATCACAACGAATAAATAAGAATATGCATTGTATATTGTTCATAATTGTTCTAGATGTCACATACATGCTCGAAGGGGATTGAGTATGAAATAGGGTGTCAAGGGATACTCAGTAGACGTGAGGGCCCGATGGTCAAATTGTACGTCTCAGAAATTTTGAGTGCAAAAATGTGTAACATGGAACATGCCATGATCGGGGAGTCTGGCGGTCAATCTGTATATCGCATAACTTCGGGTGTTGTTTGTAGGTCAAGGAACAATAGAAGCGCAATCTTGAGCCCTCCATCCCGGGAGTCTGGCTGTCAATTTGTATATCACGAAACTCCGGGTGTTGTTTGCAGGACACAGAACAATAGAAGCGCAATTTTGAGCCCACCAGCCCAAGAACCTGCGATCGAAAAAGTGGCTAAGTATGGAATTGAGAAGTTATCAGTCGGACTCATGATATAGAAGCATGAGTGGAAATGTGAACCCGTGAATTTGCCAACCCACGCACCTAGACATTTTCGGAAAAAAGACTAAACAAAGTAACCAGAAAGGGAAAATAGAGAGGAAAAGAAATGGGAATTCAGTTAAGTATAGAAGAGGGAAAAAAGGGGATAAAAGAGAGTGGGAAAATACAAAAGTGGAGGGAAATTTTCGGAAGCGGGAAGTCTCAACAAAGCCCCATTGTTGCCAAATCATCATTTTCTAGTCCAATATTTTATCCACATACTTGTTTTGTGTGTTTGATTTACTATCATTATTGGTATACCTTTTCGAAGATTGTACTTCAACTTCCTCTGTTGTGGCATATACGATTTCATCCTCTTGTCCAATTAGTCGGTTTCTTTCAATGTAGCAATGCAGAAAATACAATGGAAATGAAGGTAAGTTGGTATGTATAAAGACATGTAAAAAAATAAATACAGTTCTAGTTATTTCAATCTACCAGTACAAAAAATATAGTTGACATGAAAATAAGCTATTATGTAGGAAGATATGTAGTATCTCCATATAATAAATTAGGTGCAAAGCAGTAGAATAAATATATAGACAATAAATGAAATACAAAACAATGGAATATGAAATAAGAGTAGAAGCATGCACCTTTGTATGTCCAGTTATTCTGTTTGTTTCAATGTGGGAACACACAAAATACAATGAACGTGAATGTAAGTTCGTATGTAAGGGAAAACAAGTAATATGTACATACAATAAATGAGAATCAAAGGGACAAAATAAAAAATA